>JAQFZY010000271.1:0-35624 GCA_034696285.1 Hypogastrura burkilli
GCACTTTAGCATACTTCTATTTTCCCTTGTTATAATTATTATTATTTTGAAATAATTTGTATTGCATTCCTTGTTTTACAGTTACTTTACATTCGTGTGTCGTTACAATTTTAGTATCATTAAAAATCTATATCTAATATGTAGTTATTAAAATAACCATGTGACTATTGAACTTTCGGTTACATTCACGTTCCTTGTCTTCTATTCCATCACCTTTTCGTTTTAAAATTCCTTATTGCTTATCCTGAGTAGTACAAGTAATTACGCTCTTTCATTTATTTGTATTTAATATAATTACCTCACTTTCTTACATTTGTATTAAAATATTTTCGTGTACCACCCTTTTTTACATATACGCATCCGGATCATTTTATTTACAGTAACTATATTTGTCCCTGTACCTACCTTTTGAATATGTATCACATATTCATCCTGTTATTATACCCACCACCACCTATGTTTATTCACAACACGATACGAGTCCTACTTTACACCAGCTCACCCTCCAGCCCACGCCTTTGAGCCAAATCCGGCAACTGGGTGGTGAAGGTGGTGCGGGTGGTGCAAAGTGGTAGATTTTAGGTAGACCGTATTTTCACCACACTTCTTAAAAGTTTAATTTGAATTTCCTAACGTTCCCGCCATCCAATGTTTACATTAAAGGAATTGGGACACGTTGAATTAGGCCTGACAAAACAATACATCTTAGTTTGCAAGAAGTTAAATTTTGTTTAGGTTGTAACTTTAATGTGCGTGCGGATGAAAGTTACTCAGAAGAAAACAGCTATCAGCAGCAAAGTACGTTTAATTGTAGTTCGTACTTTGTTGGTTATTCGTCACATTACTACAGCTGTCTGATTGTTAAAATTTTGAAATCGTTGCTTTAATTGTGGTTAAGTGAATTTGAGTTTGACGTGGGTAAAGGTAAACTTAGTTAAAGTAGTTTTAAAAGTAAAGTAGGGATTATATCTTGAATCTAGTAAAGATACCTACTACTATATATAAACTATTCTCATTTTTATTTATTAGTAGTATTTTTATTTGTGATTTATGATGTAATCACGAAGTAACCATTGCGCTGATTTTTAGATACAGCTCACAATTTATCTTTACTCAGCTGTTTGTCATTTCTAGTTTCTAACTATTAGAACTAATTTAAATTGCAGGTCAACTTCTGAAGTGTCAGTCTCAGTGTCCGGTGTCAGTGGGATCCTCACTGCATGTCGTGTCTGTAAATACTTTGACCTACGAAAATGCCGTACATCGCTGCAGGTATGTTGATTAAGTACTTATACTCGTAGAATAGAACATACATACATCATACATGTCCAGCTAAATCTACGATCTACGCTAACAAATTCAGGAACATTTGTATTAATCACTATAATTATGGTATGTCTATGTCTATGATATGATATATGATAATTATGATCTCTAGATGGGAGTCTACGGGAGAATAAACCATTGAGCGTAAAATACTTCACTGACCTGTTTTGGGGAATCGTAGCATTCGTTGTGCTATTGTAAGTATATTACGTAGGTATATTTGTACACTCTGCCACTGAGTGTAAGGAAAGCTGGCATAGTAAATATTGTAGTATTTCATTGACTTATCGGGTTATATGTATATGTTTTGTCAGCTTCCGTGGACTATTTCACCTGGATGACCCCAAGACCAAAGGCAGTTACGGCCGAGGAGGCAGAAATTCCGGTTACCCTTCAAGGTATGTTTATCCTATTCATGTTTCATTAAATTCAAATTCAAGGCAGTCAGTTCTACAGTTGGCTGGTTATATTCGATTTAAAATACAGCTTTCCCTTATTTTAGGAGAATGGGCGGCTTTGGAGGCGGGTCCTCGGGTCCTGCCGCGCCACCAGCGTGCGGTCCTGGGGGCGGATGAGGTTAAGCCGGGTTCGGATAGAATGAAATTGTAATTCAGTTTCATTCTGCCGAACTCAGCAGCGAAACAACGGTCAGCTTCCATCCACTCAAATCCAACCGTGCCCAGACTGAATATTGAATATTACCAGCTTACTTACTGTGAAAGAGTCTGTGCACTGCTGGAAGTTTATCTGTATTCGTTACACTGACATTTAGTGAGCCTCCTGATAAAGTTGACACCAGTTAACTTGTTATGGAGCCATTTTATGATGCTCTTTCTTCAAACTTCGTTTCGGAGAGGGAAACAGCGGATTTTTGTGTCAGTATGAATCGTACAAGTAAACTTTTCAAGCAAATATTTACCAATACTAACTATTCCTACCCTGAACAATGGGGGTGAACCTTTTTGTAACAATTCCTACGACTGCCATTTGTTTGAATTGAAATTAGTATAAAAATACGTAATCTCGACAAACTGTTTATAACTAACGTTACATATTTATGCTACAGCTTTACGATGCAATCAGAATCTTCCCATTTTTTAGCAATACCTAAATTAAAGGCCAAATAATTTATTTGTACAGGAGATTTGGTTTACGCGTAAATCTGTTCATACAATTTATTCCTCATTTCCAGTCTGAATTATCTGTTCAGATTGAGCGGAAGCACCGCTACTGGCTTGGAGCTCTTAGGAAGATCCGTGTAGATTGACCAGGTCCGCTTCTCAAGATTAAAAATCCCTGTTAATTGGGCATGGAAATTAGAGGAACAATTTCGCGTCAGTGGGTCAGTGTACTACAATGCAGAAGAACTCATACCAACTGCAGCAGTAATTCCAGAATCCAGCTTGGATGACTCATCCCGAAATATTGGGTAGGGGCTAGTGCTCTGGTCGCTCAGAATCGTCTTAACTGTGTCTTCGTTATAAGGACTCGTATACGTAGCAATGGCTCCTTGCCTGCAAGTGCTTCCATAGGCTCTAACTGTGTGCTCCAGAGTTTTTTGGCGAAGATACCTAAATACTTTTTTTTAAATCCATTTGTTCGAGAATTAGTATATTCTATGTACTATTTTCACACCTGTTGCAATGAGCATAACTTGACCCCTTCTCGAGCCTAAAAACATCTAGGTCTGACTCCAAGGAGCCTGGCTGACCCGGAGACCCTTCAATATTCATGACAACAGGCTCTGTCTCATCGTCCTCGAAGAATATGATATTAACGCTAAACCCGTCCGAGGATCCCGTTCCAGTGTCCTTAAGGATTGTGGCGACATCTTCTAGGCTCGATGCGCCTAAAAGGGCTCGCATTATGAAGAGCACAGCTAAAAACAGAATAAAACTTCGTCAATTTCCACACGATTGAGGAAATGTATTTGCGGTGAACTTACGCGTCCCCCTGCGATCAAGGTTGACCGGAACCAGCGTGTTCATAGAATGGAGTAGACCATGTGAATTGTAGCCCATTGTGCCTCCGGGCAAGTAGCCAGCGTAGGTCAAGGTTGAAAACTTCTCAATGACCTCACCTTGCTCATTCTCTATCTCAGCCGTTACTACGAAGACGTTATTTCGGAGGGCCCGAGAACAGTCCTCACTGTGACCCAGAATGGTGCTCTACATATTTAGTTAAGAATTTACCTAATACCACTGTTTTTCAATGTTCTGGTGCTACTCACCTTGTCCAGGAAGGTCATTATGTCCGTGCAGCCTGTCTCGGTTTTCCCGTCCGAAAGCACCTGAGCCTCCCATTTCCCAGTGACAATCAAGTTGTCAATGTGGAGCAAGAATAGCTTTAGAACAATAGTAATAATTATTTGTTGATTTAAAAAGAATCAATCAAAGATTTCTAGGCTTACCTTATGAAATGGTATTTCAGATCCTTGGGCAATCCCCTCCAGCTCCTGGACATATCCTGGAAACTTTTTGCTACAGAGCTGCACGCTGTGGTCATAAAGCTCCCGTCCCTCCGGCTTCTCGTAGGCTGGAACTAGCGTTTCCTCCAGAAAGTCAAACTTGGAGACGGCGTCTTGAATGAGGCTTCTGAAGGTTCGGCCCTGAAATAAATTCCAGGATTTTCTAACTAGCAGTTTTCATTATGATGTACGCACATTGTATTCGAGAACTTACAATCGCATAGCCAACAGTATGGTAAGTCCCGCGAACGTTAAGGACTGGAATCGCTTGAAGAATGAGCGGAGGGTTCATGGAACTAGTAGAATTCGCCATTTTCGTGCTCGTAAGTACAATATCAAAAATCTCAATCAACTATGATCCGGCGCAGTGTGCTACCTGTCAGCCTTTCCTAACTGATATCACCAACGGGAATGATGGGAACATGGTTCCAGTTTCATGATGGAGTAACCACAGGCGGGTCATCATGTTATGCTATGTCATCTATGTACAGTATGTATACTCTATACCCTATATATTGAGTTCATGCACATATCTTCGCGTACCAATATCACTAATAACAAATTCTAATCTATCAGACTGTGATAATAATTGCGTAATTATTTTGTTGCTGTGTAAGATTATCTGACCACTTCTCCCTCCAATGTAATGCAAACGCTTTGTAGGCGTAGGTATGCATCAGTTACCTATAGGCTATACAGATATTAAACAGATGGGCTGTTAACAACGTATTTAGTTACTTGTTTCAAGGTATACAAAGCAGCCGGTATCAATTACTGATGATGTGGCGCTAAATATATTTAATTTATTTCCCACATTCCATAATACGCCATTATGGTTCCTTTCGAGCAATATCTTGCATAATAGACTAAAATAATTGCAGTCAGCACAGTCTTAATCCATTGATATGACTGCCACCGGCTCTGAAGACGCTGGAGGCTGCATGTAAATGGACCACTTCCTTTTCAGAATGTCGAAAATTCCTTAACATAGATATTTGTAATTAGCACAACGACATAAGTCAGACATCGAAGCTTGAATACTTGTGCTAGATGTCCTACCCACTGCAACGGTCTTAACATAGTCCGGCTTCCCTCCAACCCTATAAATGGGAAACTCAGGGTCCGCCTGGTCGCTCAGAACCGCCTTTACCCGCTCCAGCGTGTTCGGCTTCAGGTGCTTCCCGATGGCCTTGTGTCGATGAACGCTGCTGTCCCAGGCAATCCCTGGAAGCTCTGGAATCTGGAGCCGAAGAAATCTGAAATGAAGTGAAAGAAAATGTTTATCATGCCTTTCTTTGGTTTGAATTCTAATCTCCAAGTTAGTACTTATTGCAATGAGCATGGACGTCCCCATGCGTCAGCGTTAAAACGCTGAGCTCTGACTCCGCCTTCCCCTCCATATTCGGCCCAACCTCAACATTATGCAGAACCGGCGTGCCTTCCTGCTTTGTGAAAGTTACGTTGAGGCTAAAGGCGTCAGAGGTTCCGGTCCCGGCGTCCCGCAGAATGGAGAGGACTTGGTCCAGGTTCGAAGCACCAAGAACTGCTCGAGTCAGAAAGTTTCTGGCTGTGGAGCAAATATGCAGTTCACGGTTTAAATGATTTACCTAGGATCTGGCGGTCATGATGGACTCACGTGTTCGGCCAGCAAGAGTCTTTTTCGGATACAGAGTATTGACTGAATATACGAGGCCAGCCGAGTTGAAGCCCATCGTGTAGCCCGGTAAATGGCCGGCGTAGGTGAGTGTGGTAAACTTCTCGAGCCGCTCCCCGTCGTCACCAATAACTTCGGCCGAGACGACGTAAACGTTGTTCAGGAACTCGGGACAAGCGTCCTCGGTGTGACCGATGTAGACCTAACGGCATAGGCCATGAACTCAGTAACAAGGCAATATTGATGGCTCGATTAATTAGACCAACGACCAACCTCGTCATAATTACAAAGTATGCTCGTGCAGCCCGTGCCGAGCTTACATTTGAAAAATTCGTCTTCCGCATCCGGCGGGGCAATCAGGGAGTCAATGTGGAGGAGGAAGAGCTATAAATTCACAGAAATAGCCGAGGTCATGTTCAGATATTTTTGGCATTTTGAAGATTTTTACTACTCACCTTGTAGAAGGGTACTTCCGACCCTTCGGCCATGCCTTGGAGCTCTTCCACATACTGCGGGAACTTCTGCGTACAGAGGCTCAGGCTCTTCTCAAATATGGCCTTCCCCTCCGAGGTCAAGTAAATGGGGATCACGACCTTGTTGAGGAATATCCAATGGCTCACCAGGTCATCTATCATGCTCTTGAACTGACGCCCCTAGAAATATTACAAGGATTTGGCAAAAAAATGTGTTACAGAAGTCAGTGTCCATTTTTTCAATTCTTGAGGTTTACAAGATAGTGCATAGTATTTAAGCATTAAAACTTACAATCGTATATCCAACTACAAAGTATGTCCCACGAACGTGGAGAACCGGGATCTGATCCAACTGCCTCTGCTTCCAAGGAAGGCCTTCGACGCCGGACAATTTTCGCTGCATTCTATCAATGGAACAGCCTAAATAATTTAGTTAAAACAATGAGAGGTGTTTACGGGACCTGCCAAATATGCAACCAGCACCTTCCCTTTCAAACTCACCCGTTGTACTGCAGTATAAACCGCAAACCTACGTATAGTTTTGCACACACATATGTACACACAATACTATATTTACCCTCTCCGGTTGTCTTGCATAAGCTTACACGGATACTCAGTTTGCTTACAACTATGATATCAAGTAGGTACAGAAATTATGAACACTTGCTTCCACTGACACAACTGCAGAAATATAATTATACCTGACTTAAATGATATATGCAATACAAGAAAAAAGAAGCTGTCAATAAGGGATATGAGCCTCCAAGTCTCTTGAAGGGCTTCACCATCAATGCCGCGTCAATGTCAAAAATACGAATACATAGTAAAGAAAATTACCATAGTAGATACTAAATACGTAGAAACTAATTGGATCATAAATTATACTAGGCATAGTTTAAAGGAACATGAAGCTTAAATATCACAAGAAATGTGCATGCGCAGCTATAGCTATATTACATACATAGTTATGCATTAGTAATAACAATTAATTTTACCTACTATTAAGCACAACCAGTACATACAACAGTAAATACAAACGTGAGGTTATATTTATATGAATCGCCCGATTTCCGAATGCAATGAATTCAACCGCTAAATAATTCGCATCAAGAGATCATTCCATTGTAAAATTAACTTTAATACAGTATAATAGCTCTCAGATGTGAGCATCTAGTATATGCGTATATCAATAAGAAAATCTATAATCTTGAGGAACATTCTCCAAAAATCTATGAGGAGCTAGGTACCTGAAAGTACAACAGACAGATAAATCTAAAATTACACAATGAAAACAATAACAAAATTCTCAACAGAGCACCGCAACTGCATACAACTACAGTATTTAGACCAACTAAACATACAGTTTGTATTTAGATTGTTGAAATTAAGTGAAAGGAATTGGCAGTAGTCCTATTAAACATGCATTTAATTACTGCCAAAGAATTTGCATTTAATCAGAGAGCTTAATTTTGGAAACTTAACTGTAATACGTAACTGTTATCTAACTATGTATACAACGATTACAGGACTACATCTCATTTTGATTGAAAAATAATACCATTATTAATATGGATACATAAATAAAGACTTACAATAGAAACTACATACATAGAATTAGTTAAATGAAGAATTACTAGGACATGATTGAACAAATGATTGTATTGTAACTTTAAAATATAAGAATTGTTGATCATGTAAAAACCAAAGTAATAAGGTAGGCACCACACAAATTATGAACTAGGAACTACAATTATTAGATTTTCCTTAAAGCCTTATCCTTCGTATTTCGCCCATGCACCAGGCCTAACTAAATACTAGAATTAACAAGTGAAAGTGAAATAAAATTCAGACAAATAAGTGAAACGGACGTTTTCTCACATGCACATTGAACAACAATCCTTCATACCTACTGGAATCGATACTTTTTTACGTATATTACAGTATCCTATAATAAAAACAGTAGTAACACTGAACCACACAAGAATATATCTTTCGTATCTATCTACGTAATATTTATCTTACGTTTTGAGACAAAACCTGAAAGAAAGACCGAAGGAAGGTCAACAACTATAGCACGCAGGAAGTCTCTGGGGCCATAAAAATAAAAAGTACTAGTCACAGTACTTATCGTACAGTTGAGCCCTGAGCCCCGTCACCCGCTTGGCCCCGAGACGACCTTGAGAGTCGTGGACTTCGACGGAGGTCCGGCTTTTTGGACGGAGGATGATCATCCTCATTCACATTAATCCCACAGACACCTGCCTCAGTATCCGTCATGACGTGCTTTCCCTCATATGTCCAGAGCCCAATACTATTGTCCCACTATTAAACAACAGACCCAAGGTCATTGGTCAATGATTTAGCTCAAATGCCAAGGTCAACTGGGCAATGGTCAAGGACAATGGTCCAGGTCAATGATCAAGGTCAATGGTCAAAGGTCATTGACCATAAGGCTTCAATTGAACTCACTGAAGTACTGACGATCTCCGGAAGATATGGATGCCATGAGACATCCCGCACGCAGGCGTGATGACCTTTCAATACATGTTCCATTTCTCCAGTAAGGAGGTCATAAATCACCACCCGGCCCGCCGCACAGCCCGTATACACGTAGCGCTGTCCCGTTGAAAAGGCGGGGGAGAAATGACATCGAATCAGGGTGTTGAGCACGCTATGTCCACGGTAAGTCATCACAGAGGTATCACCTTCCAAAGGTTTCCGTGGAATACAAACTGTAGGGTTTCCCAAATATCCAATCAGCCCGTAACAAGATTAACAATAGCCAATTCTCAAGGCCCATCCTAGTAATTCTTATAAGGAATGAATATTACGTCTTTTGGGAACACGCTGCCAACGGTAGTCCCAGTTGTGGGAGCTCAGAGCCTTCTTGGCATTGTCTATCCCCACAGTGGATGAGAAGGCCCGCATGTCCCACAACTTCATTGACTGGTCCTTGGAGTTGGTCAAGATGTAGCGGCCATCTTTCTTGGACTCCACGTAAGTGATCCCGTCAATGTGGCCGGCCATTACGCCGACGGGTTTCGGGTCCTCTTCATTTAGGCTCCGCCGATCCCAAACCTGTTTATGACCAAATCAAAGGGCCAAGGATTTATATATTCGGTGTAGTCTGAATGCAACGTCTAGTATTTTATCATATACGGTACTTACCTTGATCAACCCATCGTCAGCCACGCTAAACAATATATTCGATGTTTCATCTGCGAAAGCCACTGAGTTCACATCATCATCATGGGCAAAAATCTGTTGATGTATTATTTGTTTAAATAAAGCATATTCGAACAAATCCGTAAGCTTAAAAACTCAATTTTAAACTTTTAAATTCATTTACCTTCAGCACTCGCTGATTTTGCTCCCTATCATAAATGTAGAGATAGCCATCATTAGAACCTCCCAAAATCTCTTTCCCGGAGTCCGAAAAGGCAATAGAGAAAATACAGAATCTTCTGGTGTCAGGAGCCAGTGGAAGAGCTTCCTGGTACTCACGCTCATTGTCATCATTGTCCGAATAAATCTTGCAGATATGGACTGGAATAGAAAATTAATTGTAGACGGAACGTTCTTTAAAGATTCGGACTCATATGCGCTATTAACTCACTAGCTTCGGACCAGCTGGTATAAGCGACCTCACGCCCGTTCGGGCTAAACGCTGTGTCAAGCACGCTCCAGCCAACGTCTCGAGCCAGGATCCGTCTAAACTCCTTGAATTCTCCTTTGGTAGTGTCGTATATCCTCAGTGATCGATCTGAATGGAAGATGAAATCAGATGTATTACAGCTTTGGACACTACAATACTGTAAAGTATTAAATCCATTTAGCTTAGGCAGTACCTTGAGATGCGCTCAAGAACAGATCCCCATCCTTTGAATAGGTCCCACAAAATGCCTTGTACCCATAGTTGGCAATCTTCCGTACGGAATTCGGAAGGAAATTAGAGGCAATCAAGTTCCGGTGAGGCCTGTCGAAGCCGCCGGTGGCCGAGGATATTTGGCCACACTAAGTCAATCATAGGAAACACAGCGTTAAATACGTGGCAATTGATAATCGCAATGAGTCCTTGGACATTGGTTGATAGGATGTAGAATTTTTACCTCACGGGATTTAAGGAGCTGAGGGATGCTTCGACCTTGCTTCGTATCTAATCCTAAGTTAGTCCGTTGTTGAAACGTAATGTCATTTTGCTAGTGGAAAAAAGGTCAAAATAAGAATTGAATGTTTTATTACTACAAGCGCTTACTTAGCCTCTTAGTTATGCGTCGCCGTGCACGAACCTGAATTCTCTCAACGTCTGGGCGATACTTAATTTTCGGCACTCGAGCAGCCTTACTATGTGACCCAACGATGCCAGTCAGGTGTGGATCTTCCTCGTCCGTCTCCTCGTCGGAACTCAAAACGTGAATCTGTCCGCTGTTGAATTAACACAAAAACACAAAATTGTAAGTTTTCATACCCGGGACATGGGACTTGAATGTATAAAGCTAACCTTCTGACAAGCTGGCGGAAAACCGTAATCAGATCCTCCTGCCGATTCGGATAGATAATGATCTCGTCAGACGAGCCAGTGGAAGTGGCTTCCGAGGAGTCAGAGTCCACTTCTTCGTCTTCGTGCATTGCAGCGGAAGCCGTGCCGGCTGGTTCGGAAATGCTAATTCCGGATTCCAAAGAGATACTTCTAATGCGCTCGGAACTAGTGGCACTTGTGTCAAGGAGCCCACGGATCCTATCTGAACTTGGGGCCTCTGAACTTGTGTTCGATCCCATATAAAGGCAATCCGGAAGCCAGAGTTGTTTATGTCCGTATTATTGTCACAAGGAAGCAGAACACAGAAGGTTATGACAGGGTAGCTGGGAATTCTTGCAAAGGTCCGTATCTACTTTATGGTGCTAGGTTTGGGACATATGACACAGTCCGACTTTGAGCTTGACACGTCTTGATATTTATATATTACGTAATGAGGAACACGAATGGCAGTCCCATAAGGCCTGTGAATAAAGACAATTGAATCAAAGGACTACTATTAGCGTCAGACCAGACCAACGGGTTAGGGTCATATGTTGCATGTAAGTTATTATGCGGTTAAGTACTGTACTTACTAGGTACATATTATGTACATAAGTACTATACATTATGTATTTGACCTTTGACCAGATGTCTAATTCAGCTTTTGGCTTATGGCTTTAACTTTTCGGCCAATGACAATGCAAGGCACAAAAGGCCGTAATAGTCACACGTCACAAACAATCATTGCCAGCATTCATGTACAAGTGCGTGCCGTTAAAGACACTACTCAGTACTGAATTAAATATACATAGTGCCTACTAAACTAACAACTAACAACTAAGCACTTACTTACAATGCTTTATGTGTATACAATTTTCACTCACCGTACACCATTCACCGTGAACTTCAACTATGAGTTAGTATCTCTAGTTTATCTGATCTGTTATCTCGATGACCTTGACTCAGAGACAGTTTCACGTCTTGATGCTGCCGTGGAACACAATAGTCACGGCAGTTCCGAATGCTGTAAATTATTGTGCGCACTACTAGGCAATTAATAATTTAAATCCAAAATCATAAATGGCAATACCTTAATTTTGTTTCTCATTCTGGTTTGAAGCTCCCACTCCCCCACGAAGTTGGCCAATACTAGTCCAATCTCTTATTAGCTGTACTTCCCTATCTCCAATCCCCATCGTCATTTGCACTTTCCTGCTCCTATTTGTGCTTAGTTTGCATTTTTGGCTAATAATAATTACAATAGATAAATCCATTACTGCTTGTAGGTTTTAGTATTAAGCATTATCATCGTCTTGGATTATGAAATGCCTTTCTGCTCTTTTAATTTGTGTTACGCAATATTCATTGATACAGAATGTAAAAAATGCAACGCTAGCACTGACATTGGAATACACGAACAAACATTATTACAATTACAGCATTAATTGCAAGTTGACATAAATAGCTAAGGTTAGAGAATAAATTCCACATTCAGATGTTTATTTCCACTAATATGTACATACGTACAAACTTAATTTCCCTGTAGTAGTAAACCATTGTTTAATTCAAAATGCAGCCAATGTTCCCCCGTATCTAAATTTGTTTCAGTATTTCATTTTCGACTAGCTTTAATGATTTGTAGCGCCGGTAGTATTGGAACATCGATATCGCTGAATTGAAGTGATTTACTGCTAATGCAGTCACACCGGCCGGGGAGGCGTAAGGCGTCTTACTTCCATAAATATTTATTCCCTTCAAGCTTCCATTTTCGGACCAATCCACTGACTATTCAAGTAGTCCTCCAAGTCATACTCTTCCTTCAAGTCTTTGGCTGAAAAGCGATTCTGGCACATTGGGCATCCTATGTTGTAACTTCCGGCTCGATACAGCTGGACAGACAGCCTGGAATTGGATACATCCAAATTATGTGTAACATGTATTCCAAATTATGTAATCCAGAGTTATACCAACAGATTCAGGTACTGCTGCTACCTGATAAACTCAGACTTGATCCCAGGAAACTCGCAGTATGGGCAGTACATAAAGTCGTCTACTACCAAATGACGCCCCTGCATAACAGGTCGGGATCAGTGCTCTGAGTATTGCATAAGCCTGGCTTACGTGGTACTTGACCTTACCGACATGATACAGTACGGGATCTCTGTCTCACAGGCCTTACAGAACAGATCGTAGTTTGGCAGGTCAGCATTGCAGTTTGGACAGGCCGAGATCAGGTCGTCAATGTCTACCGCCCCTCGCCGAAATCGTCCTTGCTTTCGAACGATGAATTCAAATTTTTCTATATATTCCGGACCAAGGCTACCACGGAACTCGGGCTTCAGGACCTCGCAGCAGGCCGCAACAGCCGTCTCTTGGAGCGCACATTTGTAGCTTTCAATGATGGTTGTGGTCAGGATCCCAACTGCCTCTGTACACAACCCATTATATTTATTCATTGTCAGAGATACACTAGAAACTAAATAACTTCCATGTTTCTGAAGAGGCTTACGTTGAGGAAAGTCTTCGTAATGATTCAGGACTGTCTTGAAGAGTCGGGCAGCCATTTCGTGGTAACCAAACCCAGAATGAATTTTCCCGAGCTGAAGGAAATGAACGACCTTGAGTCCATGATAGAGAGAATGCGGTATTTGCCGGTGGGATCCATCCCGGAGGTTCTCGATTGTTTGTAGGTAGAAGCCATGGGCAGTGTCCACGTTCCCTACCTGGAGCTCATCCTTACAGTATATGAGGCAGGTCATCGCAGCTTCTTTTACGAACTTGCCACGAGAGTAGAACTCAAGCAAGTATTTGAGATCCTGACCAAAAGGAGTATGTGGTATTATTTAGACAAGACAAAGTTTCAAACACAAGATTATTTGACCTTGACCACAACTGCGGCTTCATATCCTACGGTTTACCTTTGGAAGCCCGTCCCGTTTTCCAAGCAAAAAGTCAACGAATTCCGTCTGCACAGAGCTCTTTTTGTTAAACTTGCAGATGGCCAGCGTCACTTCGATCAGGAGCGTCATGAGCTCGTCTTCATTATGGATCAGCCCCGCCGTTGCTCCCTTCATGAGTATCTTGTAGGCCTGAAAGAATATTTGACACTTCATAGTATTACGACGGTAACCACCATTCCTAAATTCAGTATTCACGCAGTACCGTTTCAGGATCCCCTGCCATGAAATAGTACTTTCCGCCTCTGAAGTAATCCTTCACAGACTTGAAGTGGCAGGCGGCTAGGGTGATGCCGTCCGCAATGAGGATCGGCATCAGCCCGTCCGGAGCCTCTTCCTCCACGTATTTCAAACAGAGGTCAGCATAGAGTTCATACTTTCCGTATTTGACCCCAAGCTTGAGGGCTTCCTCGTAGGCTTGGGAGCTGAGGAGGAACTGGACACCAGACACAAAGTCCTGCTTCTCATCATAATATTCGGAAACTATAGCGGAGACTTCTGGCCGGCAAGCCGCTTTTGCAATCCGCACTGCCTCGTTAACGTGTCCTGATTTTAAGTAGAGGCGGACAGCGCTAGTCAAATTCCCAGAGTCCTCGTACACTTGAGCTGATTCCAGATGGCTCCCTTCGGCTTCTTTGGCCTGAAATAATGCCATTATGATAATTGTGTTAAAGCAAGAAAATCCTGGCTAATTACTAGTTTCCATCACCTTCGCATACTGAAGGTAAACTTTATTGGACTGGACTTCTGGCAGAATCGCAGCCACTCGATCCCACTGCCGGTTCCGAATAAAGAGAGACGCGGCCCGATCATACTCACCAGCCTTTTCGAACAACATTGCAGCTTCGTTGAAGAACTGCAAAAAAAGAACCAAAATAGTTAATGAACATAATTGTTAACTATTATTGAGCTCAAACATGTACCTTCGTGGTCTCTAAAATCTCTGCACACTCGAGAGCAAGGGAAGGTGTCCTTGAGTTTTGGACAGTTTCCAAGCCGCGCGAAATGTGACCCGACCTCAGGGCATTTCGTGCGATCCCACAATCCGCCCGCTCCACAGCCTCCAGGTCATCGAATTCTAAAGCATGGTCCCGGGCTTGCTCGAAGATGGACAGAGCTTGGAGACAGTTGTTCCTATTCCAGTATAATCAGGACATTATGACCTTTGGTAAAAGAGTTGCCATTATTGGACTCACGCCTCCTCTTCATGCTGTCCGTATTCAAGACAGATACTTGCACACTTGCTAGGCCTATGAGCGAGAGCCAGCTGGAGGGCCGCTTCCCACTGACGAAGGTCACACCGCATGTAGAGCGCCTGATGTGGCCTAAACGACAGCAAGTAATTGTTCTCGGCCAGGTCATGGTGCCCAAGGACCAATGCGATATGACCCTGAGTCAGATACAAGTCATCGGCCTCCAGGAGCTCGTACAGGCTCAAGGCACTTCCATACTCCCCGGCGCGAATGAATGCCTTGATTGCTGTTATTGGACACATCAATCAGTACTTTCGACTAGAACAGACTAACAATAGGTGCCACAGTTGGCACTAATCTTGCCTTCCTGACTTCTTGCATTACTTTACGATTCTTGCCTTACTGCCTTTCTACCTTTACTATAAAATTAATATCTTACAGCCTGCTGCTACAGCCTGCTCTACTTAGTAAGGCAAGAAGGCAAAACACCCAGCTATGGTAGTATTAGGTAGGTAGTACAGTGCAAGTAAAGGCTCACCATATTCCAAGTTAGTGTTCATAGCCGCTGACCTCGCGAGGGCACTCCAGGCCTCTGAGTTGACCTCGTTGGCCTCACAAAGAGCATAGGCCTCTTCGTACTTACGTAGGCCAAGCAGCCAGGCCAGGGTTTCCCCGAGCCTATTGGGTGACTTGCCCAAGTCGGGTCGCTCCGTGTAAATACTGACTGTCCTATCAATCCGACCGTCCGAAGTTTGGAAGTAAATGACGCCTTTGAGGAGGAGGAGCGGCAAATTGTCCAAGGACGAAAAAACCCGAACCGTCTCGATATGATGGACCTTCTGTGCGTCAATGTCGGTCCAGACGATGAAGACGTCAATGGTTGATGTTCCCCGGGAATAAGTCACAAATATTTCTTTGGACCCTTCGTCCTTGTCCCAAAGCACGACGTCAACTCGGCCTGCGAAGCTCTCAATGAGGGTCACAGACTCCTTTTTCTTTTTCTGTAAAACCATCATACAAATAATTAACCATTAACCGCTCAACATGGGTAGGAAACGATTTTCTCAACTAACCAAGTCGAAAAAGTATCCGCATCCGTCCCGGTCAATTATAACGTAGTGGCAGCCCGTGAGGTCAGGGTGGATTGACTTGAGCCGAACCTCAAACTCTGGATTCACTCTGATTTCCTTGGTTTCCATCCAAGCCCAAGTCGGCACATTGAAAAGCTTGAGTATTCCACACTGCAAGAAGTCGAATCTCCGGAATGATTTCTAAAGTTAATTTGACTACGCTTTGCCGCTTACATTCGTTCCATAGACGAGGTATTCTTTGGTCATGCACATACACATAATTCGTCCGTCCACTTCGTCATTCTCTTCAAAGACTTCGGCACGCCCTTCCTCGCCCTCCGCTTCAATCTGGACCAATCATACATTATTCCTTATATAATACATTGGTAACTTGAGTACAATTTTCGGTTAGTAAAAAAAATGCCTCATACGCTGTGCAAGAAGATTTGAGGCCCAGACAGCGTCGCAGCGTAGTCCGAGTTTAAAGAGACGCCCGAAACATTTGACGAGTACTCTTTGACAATGAGCGGCATCTGCTTCTGATCCGTCCTCTGTCCAAAGTCCTCCACGCTGAAGAAATGGACTTGATCGTTGAATACAAGGCAGACGTGACCCGGGCCCATCACAATGCTGGAAGGCTCAGTCTTACTCCCCAGCCCCTGAACATGAGTCAGGACCTGAGCCTCATCTATCCCAAGAACCACGACGTTGGTGAGGGAGCCCATGTGGACAATGTAGCGATTTGAGCTGGAGCCCAGGAGGGGGACCGAGGTTAGGAATACGTTAAGCTCCCCGTTCCGCCGGAGAACGGCCAAGAGCTGTCCATCCTCACTGAACTCGCAGGAGGTCGGGAAGTTGGACAGGAGCCCAGATTCCTCAAGCTCCCCTATGGCCGAGATCAGGTCAGGATTCCCAGTGCTACGGAACTCCACGCAGGCCTCTCCAGCGCAAATGCAGAGCTGGGACTTGGGCTCCGACAAGGCCGTCCAGCGGAGGTCAGCCGAAGGGCCGAGGTCAACTAAGGCCAGCTCAGTCCCGAGCTCCTTGGGATTGGTGGAGAGTTGGACCAGGAACCCGTTGGAGAAGGAGGCCCATATGAAGCCAGTTCCGTGCCAGTGATGAGTGACGATGTGGCCGTAGCTTGGTTGGAAGCCGAGCTCAAGCGGTACGACGCCAGGGTCCTCACTAAGCGGTAGGAGATACAGGGTGCGGTTCCCAATTATCAGGCTCACCTAAATTAAAAACGCCCAGTCATTATTAGATAGAACCACTACCTGTGTAAAATCATAACCTTCTGTAGATAGAAGAAACTTGTACCACGCTCTTCTTGTCCCCAGCCCGTCCATTCCCTGTCCCGAGTTGACCAAAGTTAAGGTCCCGAGGTTTATTACTCAGCTGAATCGTCTTGACGGGCTCCCCATGGTCCGTGTTAATACTCAGCTGACAGTCTTCGGTCCCAAGGACGAGAACGCTGTCCATGGACCATCCGCAGCAAACGATTCCCTTCTTATGTTTCCCAAGCATAGCGTATTTTCTACAAGTATCATGATGCATGGATACTATTGATGATCATAACCGAAGTCTTAGACTTAAACGTGATAGCTACATACCGCATTGTCTTATGATCATAAATTAGGAGGTTCCCCTTGGACGTGACATAGGCAAGAGTCTTCCCAACCTTTGACCAAGCAATGCCAGTCGCTGGGTCCTTAATCTTTGTCTCAAGTTCCTGCAGTCGCCCAGTCTGGGATTCCCAGAGAAGGATTGACCCTCGTCCGTCCACAATAATGGCCAAAGTGTCTCCTTCTTCATCCCAGCCCAGTGACGAACAGTTCCTATTAAATTACACATACGAATGGGCATGTGACATTTGACGGAGCATATCTACATATTTACCTAACGTTTGTACCTACCTAGTATGTGTATATTTTTACAAAGTTATAATAGTGTGCTTACCCGTTTATTTCTACTTCATGCTCAGGGCCCCCCTGTCGATTTAGAATAATTACTTTCCTAAAGCCGTCTATTGCCGTGGCCAGGAGGGACCTAGTCGCCTTTTGCCATGCATATATTCGTTTTCCACTCCCTTGATTCGGAACGTCGAAGATTCTCTGTTTAAAGATAATTAATTCTAAACTCATTATACTCTATATTCAGAGTTAGCAGACAGAAAATTGTATAAAATTCAGTTTTACAACCTGACATGTCTTAGGGCCAGCCTGGTGGCTTTCCGCGTATTTCGACCCCCTGTCCGGCACCATCATACAGCCGAGTTGTTGGTGCTATGTATTTGTAATTTGCAGCGGTAACGGTACGCAGTTCCAAGCTCAACCGTAGCTAAATTGTCACCTTCAGTTATAAGTTATTGGGCACAAAACTTTGACAGTTGACACGATCTCTTCTGTCATGCGTTTGTGTTTACCTTCCTCTGTTGGGTTCTTTTACCGCGCGCAATTCAGTTGCAGGCTTCATCGAGGCAGAACACGGACCGGGCACAGCGTTTGATTAGTATGTACTGTATATGTATAAAATACAAATACAAATACAAATTAGCATTTGTGTTGAAAATACTTGGATTTTGGTTGTTACTTGACAACCACATGCAGATAGTACACAGGACACTGACACAGCAAGGCTGTGCGGTCAATGATTCCTTCCCAAACAACCCGTCAACTCTTATTGTTCCAAAGACTTCGTCGCTTGCTGAAGCCCCAACAAAACAAGCGTGTCATCCGCATAACACATCCACCATGTCCGGTCCGGAAGCTAATGACAATTTTCTGGTCAAAAACTCATACTTAACAATTAGCGATATAAAATAGTTATTATCTTTAAGGTGAAGTCAGTACCTAAATATATGTAAGCAGCTTCTCTCTGGTGGTAACTTAAAAAATATATGGGATGGGAAATTACTTTTAGATGGATTTAGGTAAAAGGCAACACTTATCTAGATCTCGACCTCCTGAATCCTGAACAAAATTATCCTTAAACCTTGATCATAATTTATTACCATACGTTATTATCTCGTTGGGTAGGATGCGTGATTGTAAGCTAAAAGCAACAAATCATTTATTTTGAAACAGAACATGGAGCATGAAACAAGACAGTTTTGTAAATTAAACTTAGCACTTAAGTGTACTTACATTACGCTACACACTACACAGTATTTCAGTCTGATTATAACAATAACGTAGGTAATTAGTAATTTAAATAAAAGGTAGATATCAATATTGCAACTTATGTACATATAATGGCAGTACAAGTAGCTTATTGTGTGACACGTTAACATTACGTATTGTATTGAGCTAGTGTGTGGTTGTACGTAAAACAAGGGAATTAAAATAGGATCACTATTGTTGAAGAAACTATGTCGTAGGTAGTCAAAATCTCTGCTGGCTACGAATATATTCCACGTACTTCGGATCTCCACGTATGACCCCGCCTAGTCAGCCGGACACGTATGGAGCCCCACGTTCCCCACAATGGCGCTGTGAGCAAACTTGAGCTGCCCTTGCCGAGGCCCTTCAATCTGTAGGCCCTTCATGCAGCCCACAAACTGCTCCGTGGTCTCAAATCCGGCCAGCCCTTCTGCTGACGGGTGGCCGCCAAGGTAGAGGGGATGATCCGTGTCCGTGATGTCAACCCCGTGGGCAAAACTAATGCCAACCCCGGCATATTGCTTGTCCACGGCGAGCGTGACCACGTTCTTGGCCTTCGAAACTGCGGGACAGGAGAAGTGTAGATACAGTCATTGTTGACCCAAAGGGAACCCTAGCTCGCACATGCTTACCTTGAATCAAATGCCATTGACCATCACACAAGGCATATGGTTCGGTAGTGTAGCTGCTCGAGACGGGCCCTTTCCCATTGTCCACCGTGAACTTGACCGTCCCATTAATCATCTGGAGGATCATGTAGTCCGAGTTCCCGTGGACGGAGACCAGAATGCCTGACGTTGATCTCGGCCGAACGCTCAGCTCAAACTTGATCCTGCGTCCTACCTTGAACTTTTGATCTGGAAGGTCAGAGGTGGATTAGGTATTTGTGAGGCGCATTTTTTGGGATAGGAACTTACGTAGGACCAAATATCCAGAATTTGGATAGAATGAGAAGCCCTTCTCGGTCGCCTCAGAGCAGGCCTCAAGCGTAGAGTGCCTGAAGGTCGGCTCCCCTGGAAGCCGGCGCCGAATAAGGAGATTCTTGAGGCATCCCTGGAACGGCGTGTCCACGCCGCTGATCTTCCTCGACGTTCCAAACCTTCGACCCCAAATTTGCTCACTGAGGCCCCCAACGTAGAGCGTGGTGCCGGCATTGATGCTCGTGGTCGTGCCGGAGGAACTCCCGTTTGTCACGAACTTCCCGTCAAGCCAGAGCTCCCCGTAGGCCGCCTCCCGCGACACGCTCACAGTGTGCCACTTCCCGTCATCGAAGAGCGTGCTGGAGTTGAGGAGCCCGATCCCGGCCCCGGAGTCGAAGGCGAAGTGGATCGAACCGCCGGCTATATAAACGGCCATAAGGTCACTATGATCCGGCAGCGTCTTCATGAGAATGATCCCGTTGGGGTTCTCAGTCTTAAACTCAATGCTGTACTCGGAGCGGACTCCATCATCCTTCGGCTCCTCATATTCGAGCCGGGAAGTACGGTCGTAGTTTCCGAATCGTATGCCGTCCTCTAGCGGAACGTCGGGGTCAAAGGGGAGCCGGGTCCTGTAGGGCAGCTTGCACTGCTCAAAGGGATCGGGGACCGGCTCCTCAGGCCTCCGCTTCCGCGGGGCAGCGGTCGTAGTTGTTGTGATGAGGGGGATTGGGGTCGGTTTCTCAGGCTTGAGGTCAACCAGTCCATCCTTCTCGACGTTCGTGAGGTGCTCGTCCTCGTCTCCGTCCTCGTCTTCATCCTGGTCCTCATCTCCGTCCTCCTCTGTCTTTGGTATCGCGTAGGTCCGGCTGACCTCGGCAATGGACTCTGGCTTCTCCCCCTCTTGACACTTCTGCGTGACGCTGGAGCCCTGATTCTGTGAGTCTGTAAAGTCAATCCGCTTCCCGTTTATGTTGATGTCACCCAAGCAGCCTTTGTAGGGGGCCTCAGACTCGGTTGCATCCTTCTTGATCAGATAGTCCTCTGGCCGCCCACCAAAGAGCAGGAGGGAGTTTGGTGTTGACAAGGATAGTGGGCCTCCAGGGGCAGAGTCACTGCAAAACATACATTAGCAAATAGTAAGAATTGACCCAACAAGGTGCATAGATGTTGAAGATTACTGCGGAATCTGGACACTATGCATACTGGCTGGCTAGTTTGGTAAAGGCCAAATTCAACCAATAACGAATTTTATGATTGACTGTAATAATTTTCAAATAATTTAAATTCTGATTTTTAAGTCATGCGTATGCAGACCGGTTGTAAAAAATATCCCACCATTGGAAATAGTATAAAATTCTGTTTTGGAGCAAGCCTTTTTTGGCAAGAAGTACAATACTGGATTTAAATATGAAATGTTGCATTGATTGAATTCGACTTTTCTCAAACTAGCTAGTAAGTATGCATACTGTCCAAATTTCTAAACAGTATACACCATAATCCCATAATACTCACGAGTGCTCAAAGGTATCATCTACATTGACCATGAGCTTCTCCCGGTCCCGTGTGACGGTAACGACGTGCCAGTTCCCGTCATTGAGTGGGTCAGTAACTGCCTTGGTCTCTCCGGGATCCGTTCGTATGTGCAGGATCCCGTCTGCCATGGAGACAGAAAGATAATTGTTCTGCTCCGCGTCCGCCCCATAAAATATCAGCCCGTTCGACTCATTGCTCCGGAACCGGAAGTTGAGCTCGAAGACGTCATCTTTGGGATGCGACACGACCGGGCCTGTCAAAAGTATGTGTAGGAGTAGTAGCATAGTCCACACTTCAACCTTAAATTTCTTTATCGTTGTTCATACCGTCAGTGGGCGGGGACCCGGCCCCGACCATTAGGTAGCCATCCCCGTAGAAAGTGGCAACAGAGTTGACCTGGGATGACGGGCACCCGCTCATCGTGTCCCTCGTATCCACATGCTTGGTCAGGTCCACGGCATAGTCATCAATCATGACCTCATCAATGCAACCCTCAAAGCCCTTGTTCGTCACTTCGGCGTAGCCATGCTGGCCCGGATACCCGCCAAAATACATGTAGTCCGACACACTGAGGCTCTCTCCGTCCCCAAGACTGTACCCTCGGGCCCGGAGCTGGTTGTCAATCAGGAGGTTCCCTGATTTCTTGTCTCGGACCTTGAATAAGCCATAAGGTCATAGGTCATGGGTAATTGAATGTAAACATTGGGAAAAGGAGAAGGTTCTTACAGCGGACAGAGTATGCCATAGTCCGTCATTATACGGCTCCGGCGTCGTCAAGTTTGTGAGCTGAGTCCCAAGGTTATACTTGAATGACACAAGCCCATTGACGACCTCGAGTGACATGAACTTCTTTCCCTTGCCCACGAGGAAGAGGAGCCCGTTCTTGGCCGAGATTTGGAACTTAAGGGAAACGGCAGAGCGGTGGACGAAGGGGAACTGCTTCCGGTCCAGGACCGCATAGCCGTTACCCAGGAACCGGAGCCCACGCTTTGGGCTCAGGTCAATGAAGCTCTCCCTGTAGAACAGACCAAATGCGTCTGAATTGTGCCCGAACCTACGGAAATGTCCAGTGGTCTAACCTTCCAAGAGCCGGCGAAATGTTCTGAGCATCCCGGAAGTTCCAGAGCCCGACTTTCTCGTCCCCGATCATCAAGTCCTCAACGGCTCCTCGGAAGTTGGAATACTTGACCGGATTCCGGAACTGGCCCGGCGGGAACCCGCCCACAAAGATTTTCGTTGAGTTCCGGTCCACGTTGAAGAGGGACTTCCCGCCCAGGTTGTAGTAGTCCTGTTTGACGTAAGGGATCTCCCGTCCGTCGTGTTCCTCGGATACCGTGAACTGTATTGTGCGGCCGCTCCGTTCTACCGTGGCCTTGTACCACTTGTCGTCCGCCACGAACTTGTCCAGGATCATATAGCGCTGGGGCCCGCTCCCAAGATCAACCGTGAGAACCGGATTCCCGCTCTCCACTTCAATAGCCATGAAGTCATTCTAGGATAAATAAAAGACCGTTAAACGTGTGCTCTAACCAGACCCATTTATTCCAACAGACCTCTGGCTTCCGTCCCGGCTCATTCCCAACAAAGAGAATGAGGCCCTGTGGCTCCTGCGTCTTGAAGAAAAGGCTAATCTTGGTCTGGACTTGCTGCGTGTCTAATGACGATGGATTCCCAAGGACCAGGGTAGAGCTGTCGGCAAAGTTCATGCCGACCGGGACCCGATTTGCGAGTTCCCGGGCCGTCTGGATCCGAGCCTTCAAGTCTGCAATCTGAGCCCCAAGGTCGCTCTTCGTCTTGTCAAATTCCGGTTTCTTGTCTTCTAGGCTCCCGGTAATGGCGGCTGATAGGGGGATCGACTCCTTGGCCTGATTCACTGGAGGGGTCAAATACAGCCATGTACTCATCTATCAATATGTAGCTTGGAACACAAGGTCAAACTTACGCTGGCCTTCCGAGACCTGGACACCCTTATTCAAGTCTGTGACCGTGATTGGGAGCGTCTTTGCATCACTCTCTTGCTTTGGTAGCTTGGCCAGGACGTCCTCAACCCTTTCCAGTGCCATCTGGGCTTTTGAATCCGCCTCAACTGACACATCAACTGATTTCAGCAAATCCCCCAAGTCCGACTTGGCGTCCAGTTCTCTGGAAGCGAACAAATTTTAAGTTAAAGGTCATATAATTTCTTTGGATATTTGAAGTCAATACATACTCTTCCATTGAAGCCAATGACTTGTTCGTAGTTTTGGCAGAGTCCTTAATAATATCAATGGATCGCTTGGACTCCTCGAGCGGCCGCTTGAGGTCATTATCAACTTGGCCCATTGACTGATCAGCAAGGACAAGGAGGTTCCGTGAAGGCTCCATGGCTCGGGCAGCTAGCTCACCAATCCCTCTCGTCTGTAACATATGAGCTGGTTAAAAGTCACGATTGGTACTCGCAGCTTTCGTGGAGTCCGAATACCGAATCCTACCATTTCCGTTGCGTTATCTGAATCTAGCTTGGCCTGCTTAGCTAGGCTATGGGCCTCATCCAGAGCATTGGCAATGCTTTGGTACGCCGTGGCCGCCTGTACAGCCGAGTTCGAAACGCCCCTGGAACTCTCAAACGTGTCATCTAGCCGGTCCGCCTGATTCTTAAGTTTCCGAACGTGCTCATTGCTCACGCGGATCGTGTCCTTGTTCTTCTCCAACTCGTTCCTGAGCGTCTCTGTAGTCTGCTCCAGCGGTGCAATCAGCTCCTTCACCCGCGAATTGACAGTTTCTGAAGATTATGAAAAAAAAGGTAAAATTCAGGTATTTGGGCCTAAATTTTGAAGTTGTTATACCCAAATCACGGAACGATTTCACCAGCTCATCCGCCTTCTCCTCTGTCTTCTCGTTCAAGTCTGAGGCGTTCCCTGCACTATGGGCCATGTCCGTAACGAGGCCGGCAAGGAGGGAAACCTTTAAAGGGTATCGAGCCTCCCTGAAACGAAAGCGAGGCTTAGAATAAGGAACCATGGATGGAAATCCTGAAGCTTGATGAAATTGACCTTACTTGATTTTGTTAGAAATATCATTGGCCTTGTCACTGGTCACCACGCTATAGTCACTCTGGTTCCGAATGTCCTTGAGCTTGTCCCTAACGCTCATGATCTTCTCAGTCTGTTTCTGTTGCTCCTTTGAGAACCCCGAGATCGGCTTCACGTAGTTCGTGATGTTTCGAAGGACTTGGGTCCCAATCTCGGTCTCGGCCTTAATGTCATCGGAACTAAACTTTACTTTGTTTAGGGCATCCACAATGCTTTTGGCCTCGTTCAAGGCAGCTTCGGTCTGTGGGCTCGACTCTGAAAGCCAAACGGTATATTTAATATCAAGGGGTCAAGGCGTATGTAACACAAATGAGCAAGTGCTTACGTTTCTCTCCCTCAAGGAGGCCTGCCATCAAGTCTTTGGTTTCAAAGACGGCCGTTCGGGCCTTAGCAACGGCTTCCTGAACATGAGACTCCACCTCAACGGCCTTCTCCCGGAGCTTCGACCCCAGCTTGGCCTTATCCCGTAAGCTCTCGTTAGTCACCTCCGCCTAGTCAAGAGAGGTAAAATATTGGAGTTTATTGGGAATGAGTCAAAACGATTGTTGTGTGCTACCTTTTGCTTCTGAGTTTTGGCGTCGAGTTCCAGAGCGCCGACTAATTCGTAATATGGATTCAAGTCCTCCTTTGAAGGGTTCAGCAAGGCCACGTCGGGTTCTAGAGCAGCTGCTGTGTTGTTGAAATAGGTCCGCCGTTGGGTCGTGAAATAGCTCGTTGCAACTTCCTGTGACGAAAGAAATAAAATTCGTAATGGTTTGTGGAAATATGATAAATTCGCCTCTCAAAAGTCTATAGGTAAGAGATTCCCAATTTTGAATACGTAAAGTGGAAACATTAATACTCACATCAAACTCCTTCTTGACAGGATCCAGCAAGAAAGCCATTCGATCTGTATCGTCTAACAACTGGAACTGGCAACTGTCACAGGCTTGACAACCCCGATCCTCGAGCAGAACCCATCTATACGGACACCGGTCACACTTCTCTCCAACAACCCCTAAATATAGACATGCATATGTCAAAGCTGGTGTTCACAAAGAGTTGGCTTTAGGAATCCTTACCTGGTAAACATTGACATTGACCCGTTTCGGGGTTGCACCCAACACCGATTGCGTACTCACTGTTACAGGAACAAGCTAAAACCAACAATTAGTATTAGAATCCTAAATTGAAGACCTTTGCTACAACCCATTTACAACTTCTCCACTCACATTGACATCCCTCTTCCGTGTAGTTGAAGTAGCCCGAGGCACAGCGCTCACAGCGGAGCCCAGTGGTTCCCTTCTTGCAAGGACACTGGCCCGTGGCGTCGTCACACTGAGTCGATGAGGCCGCGATCCCGCAGTCACAGTAGTGACAGCCCTGTCGGTCACAGCTGGAGAGTCCATAATGGTCCGGAATGCATCGATTACAGTTGATCCCCTCAACGTTGGGCAGGCACTCACAGTCCCCGCTGTAGCTGTTACAGACCTTAGTCCCGCACTCGTTGCAATTGCAAGATACGCACTGCTTCGTGACGAGGGCGTCCCCAAAGAAGCCCCGGGCACAGTAGTTACAGGCCGGGCCTCCAGTATTGTTCATGCATTTGAGGCAGGCCCCGGTCACGGTGTCACAGGAGCTCGGGTCTTTGACATCAATGTTTCCGGAGCACTCGCAGGGTTTACAGTAGTCCCCTGCAACACACAGGTAAAATTATAACACGATTGCACGGGTCAGACCCGCCATGAGCTTACCTGGAACTTCAGGCCTTCCATAGTATCCTGGGCTACAACTCTCACATCTTGGTCCCCAGTACTTCTCCTGGCACTGGCAACTGATCTCCAGTCCGTCGTATGAGAGTTCGCAACTGTCAGCGAAGCTGTTCAAAAGCATTTTATAGTGTTAGTCAAGGCATGAAATCTTGTTACACCTTGAGAAATGGACGTCCTTACTTATTTGAGGTCATTGGGAGTGGGCAGGCACAAATGAGGCAATCATAAGGAGTTCCCTGCGTTGCGTCCCCGTGATACCCTATACTTACAACACATGTTAGAATTTACGGTTTAAGTACTGAACGGGTCAGGGTGGGGTCAAACCTTTCTGGCAAGTTTCACAGTGGTCTCCAGTCGTATTATGCTGACAGTCAGTACAGATCCCGGAAACCGGGTCACAGGCATTCCCACCATGGCCATGGCACTCACAAGGGGCGCAGTATCCGCCGAACGGACCTGCAGGCGTCCGATAGAATCCGGCTGCGCATTCTTCACAAGAGAGCCCAATGTAGTTTTGTGGACACTGACACCGCTCCACGGACAAGGCCCGCTCGTCTGGTGAGTATTCCTCCGTGCCAATCGTCAGACCAAAGTCGGCCAATCTAAGCGCAAGTTTAGTTTTAGCCCAAAGGTCATACAATACGGTAATCCGTGCGATCAGTCCTCCCCTCACCTTGTCTCCCGCGTCTTCTTCCAATAGGCCGCTCGTATGTGAACAGCCTTGAGCCCCTTCAGAACGATCATGAGCTGGTCTCGCGTGGCAGCCACAAGGGAGCCAGTAGGACTCGCCACGACGAAGCTGCTCTCGCCCACCCGCAAGTTCATTTTCATCGCATGATCCCCGTCCAGATGATCAATAGCAAAGTGCATGAGCCGAATGGACTTGGTCGACGGTGGGAGTTCTTGACCTTCCAGAATGACCTCTGGTCCGTGAAACGTTTCCCGATCTGATTGACCCACAAAATGAAATTAGTATTGGTAATGAGCCCAGACCGTTGAAAGATCGTACCTGCGTTCTGATATGGCTCCGAATAAACAGTATAAGACAGAATCCCGCCGTAAGATGCCAGGAAGTTTCCGGCGAGTCCACCACGGAAGTAGATGACATTGGACTCGTTTCCAGGGATTGGGCCCGGACCTTCGGGAATATATACGGGAACAAAGTCACTCTCCTCGGCCGACCCTTCCTCAAACTCCACCTCGTAGCCAATGACCTCGGAGGAGTCGGGAAGGTTGGGGTCAACGGAGGCCGCGGTCCAGTTGGCCCTTGGAATCGTGATCTGGGTCCAGAAGAGCGGGGAGGAGGAGCAGCGGGTTGTCTTGCCGAAGCAGAAGCACTTTGTGCACCCCGCAGCGTTGGTCTCTTCCAAGTTGAAGCTGCCCACTTTACAGACCTCGCAGTTCCTCCCGTCCACGTTGGCTTTACAGTAGCAGGCTGCCGAGTCCTAAGCGAATTAAAAGACTTGTATTTAATGCTGCCTCATCAAATATATAGAGCCTAAGCCCAACATGGGCAAGAGATGAACGGGTCTTGATTTCAAGTCAATACTTTTCAGTAAGCATATTACGCAGAATTAAAGCCATTCTAGCCAGTCCTACAATCGAAAGTAATCGGATGGCCTACCTGATTACAGACGTCCATTGTAGAGCCCCGAATGTCACAATCACAGAGCTGACAGTAGGGATAGGCCCAGTAGCCAGCCGCACACTTGTCACAAGTATGGCCCACAACGTTTTCCCGGCACCTGTAAAAATATATGCTATCCACTTAATCCAGTCCTTATTGTAGTCTCAAAAACCAAGTTTATTCAATTAACTGACGAGCATTTTCCAGTCGTCTGGTCGCACTGCAGGTTTCCGTTTTGAACGCCGAGTGTCTTACAACCGCAATCCTCACAGCCAATCAGAGCGTGGAATCCGTAAGTGAGTGGTGCACATGTGTCACATTTCTCCCCGATAACGCGAGGTGGGCAGATGCAGGCTCCTGTAAAGTGCAATATTCCCCCATTAGCATATCGCTAGTCCCTGGTTAATTAACACTAGATCAGGAAATTAGGAGATTTACCAGTTTGTGAGTCACAGAGGGCTGTGGAAGGGCAGTTACAGGGTTTGCAGTTAGGGAACCCGAAGAACCCGGTCTTGCACCGCTCACACCGCCTTCCAATCACATTGTCCTTGCACTGGCACTGACCCCCAAATTCTTCACATTCAAAACTCTTTGAGCCACCGAAGCTGCACTCACAGGGGACGGCTCCATTGTTGTAGTCCGTCGTGAGCGAGAACACAGCGTCACGACAAAAACCTATAAGGTTCTTAATTTACTTAGTTCCAAATTAACAAGGAGTCCATTTTTAGTCCTCACCGTCAATGCTTCGGGGGAGGAACATGTGATTCTTCCCGCACTCTTCAATGAACCTCCGAGTCTCATCCAGCGGGGTCTGGTCCAGGAACTTGGCCAGCTCCTGCTCATTCTCGTACTGGACCGGCACCACCACAATATAGTCGATCGACACGTTCTTCGGAGCCTTGAGCGTTAGGAGGAAGTCGTCCTCAATGAAGAACCGAGAGTTCTTGTCATCCTGAGCAACGAGGGACCGACAGCCGGCCGTGGATGGACAATGGACCACCGGTACTCGGGCCTCGTAGTGCTGCCCATTTTCCAGTACGACCTCCACAATGAAATCTGCATATAGGATTTCCAGCGTGAGTTTTGAAGTAGATACATAGAGTGTCAAGGCGGACCTTAGACGCTGCCTTTTCTTACCAGGACTTTCGGGCTGGTAGTAATGGACGAGAAACTTATGGTAGCCCGGACTCGGTACTCGTCCCGGGATCTCAATAATTCGGTTTCCATTATCCAATCGGACCAGCTTCTTATCCGTAACTCCGGCCGGCATGTTCTCTTCACTTAGAACCCGGTCCGGGCTTCCGACTTCCGCTTCAATCTACGAATAGCGTGCAGTATCGTAGTAAAACGTCCCAATTTACGGATTTTAGTCCTGACCTTACCTTCATGGAATCCGGCGGCAAGTTATATGAGCTCGTACTGCAGGATCCATCCTTGACAATACAGTGCTCCTTGGGACGAATGTAGTCGAGTACCCATCTTCTCAACGGTATAGCCGTCACGGACTGAATAGCTACTACTTCACCGTCTTGTGGCTCCGCCTGTGAAATTCACAATACGAACTTACAAATTGTTGCATTTAATCAAAAAAAATTATTCTTACGGTTAGCACAACGTTGGTGGAGCCTTGGCTAAAGGGGAATACGGCGACTTCTCCCAAGTCACTTGTAACCACTAGCCGGCAGAGCGTGGAATAAATACAGTTCTGCGTATCGGCTCGACCTTGAGATTTCCCTATAGTAGAAAACACCCAGTATGTGGTAGTCCTGCAAGAAATCAATAGTGACCTATGACCTTGAACCTTACCTTTGTCCGACGTAGACTCAACGGTAATTTCAGTCTCCCCGGCCCCCGACGGTGTGAAATAGTCAACCACAAGGGCATATCTTCCATTCTTGGCATGCTTGAAATCAAACTCGAGCTTGTTTTGATCCGGGGACAGGACCACGAGCTCCGTAGCATCAAGGTCCATTTCTTCCAATAACTACAAAATAGCCGGCAAATTCGTGACCTTCAGTTCCACCGTATACAATGTATCTGAACTTACTTCCTTGTCCGTGTAGAACTTTTCGGGCCGACTATTTTGAACGTGACTGTTGGCCCCTTGGACCGAATCAAACCCATCAATGCTCGGATACTTGAACTTGACGCAAGGGTCCGGACTCGGTGTAATGTCCCGTTCGGGATCCGTTCGGTTCAGAACGCAGGGCTCGTTGACCCGCTTCTGGAGGATTGAACCCTCGTAGTATGCCGCAGGCAGGAGCGTAAAGTAATCCTGAAAATTATTTATGGTTTAATTCAAGCTTTCAGGAAAAAGTTAACTCAGATTGAACTTACGATCATTAGATACTGATTAATCTTCACGGAAAACCGCCATCTTCCAGGATTGAGGACCAGGGGTGACGGGATCTTCCCCGTTGACACTGTGACCAGCCCACCGCCCGGCTCAAACCTCACTTTGAACTTCTGCTCCACGTCATTCGTGCTGTCGGGTGAGGCCAGGATCTCTCCAGTAATCGTCTGATTGCTCGGATTGACGTAGTTGAGGACGAGGCGGTAGAGGGAGGACTTCTCCACGTACACGTCGTGGTTCGTTTCAGGCTACACGAAACAAATTATCCTGAAATTTGAGACGATATACAGGAAGATATGGAATCTTACTTGGAGCTCATTGTACACGGCATAGCCCCGCCAGGAATAGTCCGGAAATATGCTCTCATCGTAACCAAAACGAACTTGACCTCCACTTCGGGTCGTGCCGTCCTCTGACTCGTACTGGAACTGGTACAGGGTCGGGAAGTAGTGAGTCTTCAATGGCTCCGTACACGTTTTACCGGATATTCGGGGCCGGCATTGACAGGCTCCGGAAATCTTGTCGCAAATTCCGTTCACAGATCCTCCCACCGTGCAGCCACAACCTGTTCATAATACGTCAAATATGGTCAATTGTGTGTTGGCTTGAATTTCCAATGCCATTGGAAGGCAATGGGGTGATATTGAAGCGTGGGCTTACCTGAACAGCCCAGCAAGTTAGAACCTTGCAGGTTGTAATAGCCGTCCTCACACTCTTGACACCGCTGACTCACAACGTGCGGCTTGCAGGGACACTGACCGGACTTTCCCTCACAAACTTTGACCCCGCCCAGGATCCCAGGGCCGTAGCAGTTGCAATCTGAAGTTCGAAGGTCAATGCTTCAACTATATTATAGATACTAGGTATTAACCGAATTTCCATACCCTGACAGCCCAGCGGGTTGTAATGCTGGAGGTTCCAATAGAGCGGCTTGCACTCATTACAGATCCGACCCTGAACTCGTTCTTTACATTTACAAAGCTCACCGGCCGGAGCGTCCTTGCAACCGCTAAAATGTTCCACAACCCCGCTTGGGTCACAAAGGCAATCTACGAAATAAGTGGGGGATTAAGGCCAATATCAATTCTCAATTCCTTTGAAGCTTTTATTTCTAGGCTTGAGTTCCGTTGCTGCATTACCTTCACAGAGCGGGAAATTATAGTATCCCTCTTTGCAGACGTCACACCGGATCCCATCAAAGCTTGGCTTGCACTGACACTTCCCGGCATCGTCACAGGCCACGCCCATGGTTCCGTCAGAGCTACACTCGCAGGCTGGGATATGGAATAATTTATATATACGAAAAAAAAGCAAATAGCAGGATTAATTAAAGGTCTTACAAAGGCAGTCCGGAAACTTGTAGTAGCCTGCCCGGCACTGGTCACACATCCGTCCCGAAAAGTTGTGGAGACACGGGCACCTGCCCTGGGCGTCACAGACCGTGGTCTGACTCCCTGAAGTCGAGCAGTTGCACTGCTGACACGTTGGGTAGCCGTAGTAGCTCGGCAGGCACTGGTCACATTTGATCCCGCCATAACCTTCAGAGCAGAGACAGTTCCCGGTTTCCTTGTCGCAAATCTCGTCCTCTACCCCACGCGTCTGAAATGTGTAATGGGTCAATTTAGTCAAGCAATATGAATAGGGTCAAGGGCAGGCCGCGGGGGACTTACGCCACAGTTGCAATCTGTAAAATGAATAAATTGCCAGTTAATGTTAAAGTAAATATATAAGCCATAAATACGTAAATTAATTTATAATCAGATTACATTCACAGTTTGGAAATCCCCAGTATCCATTCTCGCACCGATGACACTGCCGGCCCCCAAAGTTGTTGCTGCACTCACATTGGCCAGAGGTAGGGTCACAGACTTTGGAAACGGATCCTTGCTCGTTGCACTCACAGGCTGTAATCAATTTCAATAAATAAATTATTACCCATGTACTGAATTTATGTTCCTCTGCACTTACGCAAACACTCCGGGAAGTTATAGAAGCCCTCCGCACACTGATCACAGTTCTTCCCAAAGAAGTTCTGCTTGCAGGGACACTGGCCCCCATTGACATGACATACTTCCCCTCGGGTACCATTGAAGTGACAGTCGCACTTCTTGCATGTGGGGAAGTCGTAGTAGCCCATGCTACAGGCATCGCAGTTCGGGGCCTGAAACTGTTCCCGACACTCACAACGGCCCGAGCCCTCCTCACAGTTCCCGGTTGAGTAATCATTTTGACATTGACAGGCTGTGGAAAGGCGACACAATACATATACATACGTATATTATGGCATGTTTCCCAAATTACAAAATCCTCCTTACGTTGACAAACGTCGGAAGAATTGAGCTCCTTCCCATAAGGCCGGTAGTAGCCCGGTATGCACTCATTACAGTTGATCCCAATAGTATTGTCCCGGCAGTTTGTACAGACTCCGCCGCCCTCTCGCCGCCCTTCCATGTCAACCGAGCCTCGGCTCCGATCAACCTCCTCATCGTAGAAACACTCCTCGGAGTGACCGTAGCAGTTGCAGGCTGCAAGCATACAGTAATAGTCATACTCGATGTCGCTGCAAATGGTCATTTAGTAATGGAAAGCTTTCGTAGCCTTACGTTCACAGTTAAAGGGGGCCTTCTGGGTTGAAATCCTCCAGGCCTTCTGGACGTATCCCTGACAGCACCGCTCACACTGGTTCCCGCAAGTATTGTGCTGACATCGGCAGAGGAGCTTGTACCTGTCCTTGGGATCCGTAAGGTCACAAGTATCTGGATTCGACAACGCCGGGGTCAGTATGTTGACATTGTTTCAACGAAGTTAAGCTTGACCTTACCTGCGTGACCGTTGCACCTACATCGACCCCCGATACTAATGTCCTTGATGGAGTAGAAGTACTGAATGAAATCAAAATATTTGACAATTCAAGATACATGGTTAGAAATGCAGTTTGCTCTTGGTAAGCCATTCGAGTTACCCGGCGTGTCACGGTAGGATCCTGCCTTGCCACTGACATCAGATGCCCGAGCAGTGTCTTGGTTCGAAGGAGACGAAGCCGGACATTAGTTGCACGCGTCCATTCCTGGAGCAAGTCCGAAGCAAAGAAGTTTGTGGCTGAAGGGCGGTTCTTGAGCAGGGACACGAAAACCTTGAATATTAAAAAAAAAATGCTTAAGAGTGCTTCGGAAGTATTTTCGAAATATAGGCGTTCCATTAAAAGCTTACTTCTCCACCTTCCAATGGCACAACTTTCGAATAGGTCGTGTCGCAGGTCACTGAGTCGTCTTTAGTGATTGCTTGTAGGCTTTCTTTTCCGAAATAGTTCTCGCAGTCCCTGAAAGAGTAAATTTTCCAAAGTTTAGCTCGTCGCAAATAAAGCTTTGGAAGACATAAACCATGCTTTGGCTAACCCAGGGCTGTCCGCAAAATACTGCCAAGGCTTGTACGTGAGTCCATTGTCGCTTGAGCGTTCCAGGACCCAGACGCCGGGGCGCGGAGAGTTCGCCATCGTCATTACAACGTAGGCAACGTGGAATTCCTGGTTAAAGCGTTTGGATTGTCAATAATTAAAGTAAGCATTAGATCTTGAATGTTTTGATTACGGAATTGATATGCTGTTGTACTTTGACCTCTCTCGTCCGCACTTAGTGTCCATTCGTGTGACTATGTATTTTTGTTCTGATTCAAGTATACATGCACTATGACACTATGCTTAGTTTACTAGCTTTATATGAATTTGTAGGTTGCTATCATCATTAACGGTATGTAAGAAAATCTCTGCTTCTCATATCCGGCGTCCTGCTGCTCAACTACAGAATTCGTCTGATAACGCGCCTAGCCTCATCTTCTTCCTCTCGCATCCGCGCCATCCCAAATATATTTCGTAAATCGTGCGAAGACATAACTCACAGTGCGACATAATAATTACAAAGATGCCAAGAGCAGCTTACCTGACCCAGGTCGATGGTTAGGTTGACCTCGTTGTACTTCATCCCACGGGAGAGCGGCGGGCTCTGCCACCAACGCTCGCTCCCGTCAATAGCGTACGTAGCCGGATGAAGCTTTTGCGAACCGCTAATGTTCCCACAGAAGTCGCAAACCTGAAATAACGGGAAAATCTTATTTTAGCTCACTTATGTAAAAAATAAAATAAAAATAAATAAGAAGAACGCATTTTTAACCTTGAACAATAGCAAATAGTATGATTTATTTAATTTTGTCGTCATTTACATTTCTAAATACGATTTTATGACATGTAAATTCTGAAAACATTATTGCGATTAAAAAGAAACATTTCATGTCATGACTTTACACGGCTAGAGGCCTACAGACTTACCTGTCCCTGAATCAAATTAACATTGACGTCCGCATCCGCATTTGCCCCGGCCAGCTTGCAGTAGAGCTCCGACTCATCCGAAATGTCTTCCCCGCAAGTGGCAGTGGCCATGATCCGCCGCCCTTCGGCCAGGTTGAAGTAAGGCGGCGTGAGGACTTGACCCTGGATCCCCGTCCATTTTAAGCCCAGAATTAGCCCGAGCAAAATGGTTGTTCTCTGCATATTCCCCAAATGGCTGGGCTCGCGATTCTAGAGACTCTCTTTCCTCTACAAGCTCAACACCATTGGATTGGCTCGTTATTGTTCGTACAAAGAGAACGCCGAACGCCTATATTAATTATTAGTATTCTGAATCTGAACTAGCCAGAATACACACAACGTCCTCAATTCTTAAATTTGAGCTTAAGGTCCAAGACAGAGACAAATAATTTTTATCTGAGGGGTCAGACGTCGGGCAGGAAATGTATGAACGGGATGAATGAAGATGGTAGAGCCTGAGACTAATTTTAACTGTGAAGCTTGGGGCCTACATTTGATGTAAGGGAAACAGAAGATTAGGCTGAGTCTTGGCTTATCAGTAGTGTTGGGGGCAAGGGTAAGACTCTCGTCTTCAAAGATTTGGGATCCCTTTGGTTTGGTTCTTGGGCTCCAGCAGCCAAGATCTTCCTTTTTGGTTCAAGATTGAATGAAAGGGAAAAAGGACTTTCTTAGGACTCCAGAATTTGTCTTATACGTATATAGGCAGGAGATCTGTTTTTATTTTTCCTGAGGGTGGAAAAGGAAGTTTGAAGATGATAAAGAAGCCCTTCATCTGCTTTAGGCGTATATCTTATAGGGAACATGTGTGCCCAAGTACAAGTACCCATGCCCATGCCCATCTTCTCTGGACCAGGCCACTAAGGGCTAAGGCCAATTCCTAGAAATATCACAAGGGGATCTTTTGGAACAACAAATTGAATATTTGTAACTTAAAATTCAGAATAAGATCCGTTGATGTGTAGAAATGTTTTAAAAGGTCATTTGGGCTCTCGCTTCTCGCAGGGATCAGGGATCCGCTCATCATCGGTCATATATTTTTATGAGCTTGAAGGGCCTTGGCCCTAAACTACATAAGATATAGCCATACGGAACTGTTACAAGCATGAGCCCTTTAAATCGGAACAATATTTTTGCACCAGCAAAAATATTACACATTTAGGAAACAGCTTCATATCAAAAATGTTACTCTTTT
>JAQFZY010000272.1:0-35582 GCA_034696285.1 Hypogastrura burkilli
CTAATTTTTGCGTCCGTGAAGGTCCGCCGATTAAATAAATTGTTGTAATAAAATGAATTCATGAAAATTATCGCGGAAGACCTGAGACGGGACGCAAAAATTAGGCCTGGATTGTTTGTTACTTGGTTGTATCTTTCCAGTGCACTTTTAAGTTCAGGGTAGTCTGCTTTTTCTAAATGCATTTTTTATTTATTTGTATTACCACGGTTTGTTAACATTTTACAAGTAAAAGATATGTACATAGATTGCTGGGGAAATTCAATAGTATGCCTAATATTATATGACTGGTCACTTGTCAATCTGGGAAGTAGAGTTAACTCAGGGCATCTTATATTACAATCCAATTATTTTACTCCTTCCCAAAGGGAGCCTCTTCAAAACTAAAATTTTTTGCTTTCTTTTCCAAGTAGGCAATTAAGTTTACCGTGGGCTGCGTACTGCGTAGAAAGTAGAAGTTACTGAAAACTAGAAATTAAATCGTCTATTTCGCACTTTCGTTCCTCGCTTTTTTTGTATTTCAATTGTTTACGTAATTTCTCGGTATTGTAATTTGTAAGTTGAATTAATTGTACCATTATTGGAAAGAGTATAACATTCTTATTTAGAGCCCCTCTTTCACAAGTGAAATAATGGATTTCGAATGTTGTACCGAGTAGTAACTCCTCTGTGTTCTTCACTTTCCTAGGGTTTTTACACCGGAGAAGAGTTACCGAGAACGAGAGCAGGCAGCCTCCCAAGTTCACTACAAAACCTACAACACCTGCTATGAAATGCATAAGCAGCCTAACCAAACGAAATACTGATTTAGTATGGTTATGTCGCATTTAATTCTTAAGTTTCGTACGTTGTAACCTAACCTAACCTAACTTAAATATATGAAGTAAAAATAAAGCAAAAAGTAAACAGGAGAGATTTGAACCCAAGCTGCAGGTTTTATGGTGAACTTGGGAGGCTGCCTGCTCTCGTTCTCGGTAACTCTTCTGATGTGGTTTTTTCCACCCTTCACCCCCACGATACAAGAAACGGAGCTCCTGTCCCCTTGTGGAACAACTTATCATATTTATACTTACTATGTACCATTCGTCATGCCAAAAGATACCTCGGCAAGTTGTGCCGTTCTTACAAGTCCCAACTTGATACATTTTATCAACTACGACGTGGTTCCCGATCAGGCCGTTAAATATTGTATGTTCTGATGAGGAAGAGTATGAAGAAGCACAGCAGTAGGATTCAGGAGTCACACGTTGACGTCAGACGCCACGACACTTTGTACTTGTATGTTGGACATGTCGGATCTCACAGAAATTTTTTGCTCGAATTTCGAAAAATTTTAGAAGTATTTTAAATTGATTGTGGGATTCCGGCAACGGTGATAACTGCTACTGGTAATTCCAGGTAAGGAATTCCGCTATTTGTAGCTCTTGTCATTACTGGGTTTCTTCGCAATGACCCTTTTTCCGGTGTCTCGGTATGAGGGCATGCATAGGAACTGGGACTGGGAATGGGAGAACTAAAAAGTGACTTGGAAATAACTTTCCTTTTACAGGTTTGTAGACGAGATCTGGCGCCTTTGAAGGTATTCTCCTGTGGACAGAAGCCTTGAGGTGAGAATCTAGTCCTTTTCATATCTTTTCATTAGGGGGTCACTTCGGGGTGACCCCATTTTCCCAGGATGTGTGCGTAGAGAGCGAGGGAGCAAAAACCCACAACCTTTCACTCCAAGCACACCGCCGTGCCTTAGCCGGACGTGCCTAGCTAAGAAGAGCCCAGTGTACAAGGTGTGTGGACTTGGAGTGTAGGGAGTGTGGGATATTGTGCCTTGTTCACTTTTTCGGCCTCCTCTCCTCTCCTTCGGAGGTTTCTAAATTCAGCAGGAATTGTTTTTATTTTGGTTTGGGGATTATTTGTTCTACTAATTAATGTGGGTCAGTTATCATCAGTGGTATCCTAGAACGAGTAGGTTAGGCGGTTGCTGCGTACTATATTTTCTTGGCCTGGATCTTGAGTAGTCTCTCCTGGGTTTGGAAAATAATGTGAATTTCATATGTGAGTGTAGCTGTTGTCGGTTGGACTTGCTTGGACTGTATGTCGAGATGATTGCCACTTCTTTTGTTTATTACAGAGATTGATTAGTTTGGCTCTAAACACTAAACTACTATTTTCCTTTCTCTTTATCTAAGTGTAGGGTGGCGTGACCTTTATTTTTGGACTAATGGCACCCAATCAATAACGTTGATTTTATACTTAATTTGAACTTTAGAATTTAATTTAATTTGAGGTAGGGCAAAGGGCTTTCCAGGCCTAATTCTGATTAACCTTTTCTGTATTTGAACGCTTGCTAGGTTTCTTCAATTTAACTGCCTGATCGGCTGATTGAGAGAGAAGACTAGCATGCCTTACACATGCTCTGTTTGTGCTGATAAGCTGGAGACGGCCAAGGCCTGGCCAGTTGTAGACAGAACTACTCCAAGGCCGGTTACTAATGCAGATCTTTTTTCCACACATTGTGGACATATTTATCATGCATACTGCTTATTCAAGTGGATCGCGTAAGTTATTTTATTACTTCTAGTGATCCATGATCCGTATTAAACGTCAATTGACACTATACGTATTGGCTGTGTGAGAACGTTTCTCTCTTGTTTTTACATGATCAGAACACGAGCGGGTCAGCAAATCTCAGTTTCTTGTCCAAACTGTCGGAAACTCGTCGACCCGAGTCAATGTCGGCCAGTTTATCCCGATCTCGAAGCAGGATACACTCAGGGCCAAGAAACCTCAGAAGACTCGGCGGATTTGGAAAATGTGGTCAGCACATTGAGAACTGACCTTGCGTCTCAGATTACTCGTAATAGAGCTCAGGGGGGTGAACTGGATGAGAAGACGAAGCTATACGAGTTACTTTCGTATGCTTATTAAAATATACTGCTTTATTGCGAATTCGACTTCCAGCCAAAAGTGTTTCTAACTTTTTCTCTTTTTTTCAGTGATGATTATGATCAACTGAATGTTTTGCTTGCCACCGAGAGGAAGAAAAATGATGTATTGTCCATGCAGCTGAATTCAGCAAAGAGCTATAAATCTGTTTATCAAACTGAGCAGCAGAAGTCAAGTCAGCTCAAGGAGGAACTTGTAAAGTTTAACTAGTGAGCAATCCATATTTAATTTCGTCTTGCATTTTTTATTTCGCGCTGATATATTATTGTGATGTTGATTATAGCATCAGAAGTATGTTGGAGGAAATAAAGGAAGAGACGGCTCTTGAGTTGCACGATCGTAAGGGAAAGGCCATCTCATCGGCCCTGGAGTCCCTAGTTCAAGTGAATATTTTGCTGAAAAAGTAAGTGTTATCAACGGGAATAGTGTTTATCATTTTCGCTGTTTGACATTACACTTTCTTAATTAAACCCCTTTTTTTTGCAGAGAGGTAGTTACCAATAAGGCCAATCTGGTTAGTTCTAAGGTACAAGTAAAAACAGCCTTGCAACATGTTAGTACACACAAAAAAAGTATTATGGCTAAGAACAAGGAGATCGAGGAGTTGGGTTCTGTGATCGCTGACCTACAGGGAAAGTTAACAGCGTTATCCAGCTCAGCGAAAGAAAAAGGAGTCACCCAAGAGTTAGTTACCCAGTTATCCGGCTTGCCTGGGAAAAGTCAACAGTTGACTCAAGTATGGGATTATGTGATACTATTGATATTAGAATATGGCTTCATACTGAATTTGCGAAGCACCATAGTTACTACGACTGTTGATTTCTTTTAATTTTCTTACTGCTTGATTTATGTAGAATAACTTGAAACGTAAACCAAGTGCCTTCGCTAAACTGGATAAAAGAATGATCGCTAACTCGGACAATGAGGAGGAGACTCAGCCAACAACAAAGCAAGCCAAGGGGGGGAAATCAGTACCACAAGCTGAGGTTGTTGGACGAAAGGGTGTGAAGGATGATTTGGGAGATGATGTTATCTTCGTGGAACAAGTATACGAACGGACTATTTTCTTAAATACTTAAATGTTAGTTATAATTTGATGACTTTCTCTACTTGCAATTAAAAACTTACTTGTATGTATTTTACAGAAAATTAAGGACGACTCTCAGTGGACTTTTCCAATTAAGTCAAACATTCCTGGATTGTCTCCCATCTGTAACATTCGGTTACCCTCTTCATCGCGGTTGGCACAGAAGGCCAAGAAGAAGTGAAGAGGCCTACTTATTACTTATTTCTCAGAACGCAGTGCACGAATTCAATTATTTTCTGGATCTTGTGTGGAGTCATTATTTATTTCCTGTGTATGTTACCCTTCTACATTAATATTTTCAGTATGTGAGAGGGTGCTAATTTTTATACGTTTTGCTACCACCCTGTGAACCTGGCAGCTCACTTACTCGTGTTTATAGAAGTTCAGCCAACTATAAAGAGAGAGTATTTTGAACAGTCAAGCTAAAAAGGGCTCGCGTGAGATGCTATTTAATAAAAATAAAATAGAATTGACTGGATACAGTCCTGTGTCTTTTTTGGAAACAAAATCACTTGAGCTAATTGTTCTTTTATAGAATTAACCTATAATTCTGTGCACCCAGGCTCTTTCTTAATAATACCTGTAAGGGTATTGCATCAATAATTCAGTATACATACTTAGTAGGACCTCTACGTGGTATATTATTGTAGGCAGTTTGTACAAAGGTCCAAGTTTTTTTGTAGTAGCAATTTAAATAATATAGCCTTTAATGTTCGAACGGCTGCTACAAAGCATTAAGCATTACCTAATTCGAATTAAGTGTAAAAATGTTATTCATATTTTAAAGTTGTTGAGAATATTTAAAGAACGGGCCTTCAAGTAGGTGCTGCTTCACTCAGGCGTAACTCCACATAGAATCTGAAATTCATGTTTTTAATTTGTACGTGTAGACTGAAATCTGTATTTTCGGTTGTTTTAACATGAAGCGCTCGTTGCTCACTTTTAATAGTTGAAATTTGTCAGTTTGGCTTCTAATTTCAAAATTCCATTTTGAAGAACTTTCACAAAAAGGAGGCCCACTCGAAACTTGGACTTACGTTTCTACTACTATGTAGTATTTATCTGTAGCATTAAGACGCACTCCATGAGCCCAACAGAGTGCAATATGAGGAAGATGTTTATTTTAACAGGAATCTTAGGTGGGTGTAAAAATGACGTAAATGAGAGCCTGTGGCCTGTCCACCTAACCACTACTATGTAGTCTCTAAGACAAATATCTCATCTGACACTAGGAGGATCTCGTCTCCAATTAAGATCTTAGGCATGGCCTTATAACCTGGACATTCTGTGGCGTTCCAAGTTCCAAGCCTGTGCGGACCATTGGATTTAATTTGAGCTACTACCAGGCACTCGGTCCAGCCGGATCCGCTATCCCATATTCATATCCCAGCATCATCATCCTGAGTTATTAGGTCCAACTTTTCATACATGGGCTCGTGTAAGCTAAGAGTGGCTGTTCGGGCCCATTGGGTTTTTTAGTTGCGGTTTAGGAGTTGACTTGGTCGCTCCTCTCTTCCTCTGCCACATTACCTAACTAAATATACTACTTCAATAGTTGGACACTATCTTATCGCACCCACTCGAATTGTCCTTTATCGAACAGTGCAAGTGGAAGGACTCAGTCAGTTTCCTGCTAAAAACGCAATAGTAGACTACCTTAATTGTGACAACTGTGCAGTCATATTCACGGGAATTACAGGTAGCTAATTGTAATTGTAGATTTGATGTATTTTTGATCCTCCTGCTACAGGCGCCAATTTCCGTTCCACCTTTCGTAAATTCTTGCTATCGTTTTCTAGAAAAGCGCCAACGTAGTATTTTTGATTAGCGCGATACAAAGTGAACACGGTTCAAGTAGGTAGTACGAAGCATCTTTCACATGTTTATTATTTTTGAATACATAGATTCAAATTCAACGAATCTCACGCTCTCCATTTCATCAACCAAACAAGACTTACTTCTACAGGCTGACTACTGAATTCTGTGCAGAATTTGAATTAGGCTTTGAATTTTATTCCCAAGCAAGCGTAAAAAGTGAAAGCTTACAAGACGGCGTTTTTGGGACTGTGCTCACGGAGAATTTGATTCCTGTTTAAGCGACTTATTTGGAATCCGAAGAAAATCCTGTTCAATAATTTTATGGACGACGAATTAAAGGCCAGTTCCTACAATTATTGGACCTGATCAATCTGAAATTATAGTCGAAAAAGACCGGACTTGTTCTTTGTGCATGGCGTCCAGGAATCGAGAAAAACGTGAATCGTAGAGACCGGAGTTAAGTTGGGAAGTCTCCGTGTTCGAAGAAGGGAGCTCCAGCCATGTGAAGTTTAGCTACATGTAGTGTACATTTACTACTGCTAGTGTCTACTGCTACATAATAGACTTGGTTTGGGATTTACGTTCAAACCCAAGAACTGGGATCGCGTAACTTCATAATTAATATCTCAGGGAACTATGGAGCGTCAACAATTATCAACAAGTTTTTCTGGTCTTACGAGGTTCCTACTACTACTATTACTAGTCACTGGCCTTGGTAAGTATTTTTTATTTGGCTTGTTAGCCTTTGGCCTCCCGAAAGAACGTCTGGTTTAAGCAGAATCCAAAAATGCTTTTCTACATACATATATATCGGCATCCTGGGCAGTACTGGAGTATATACTGCTAATCTCGGCGTGTGCATACCTAGTAACTGCTTAACTCGATCAGGCTGGAGTACTTCTTTCGAATAAGAAACCTTACAGAGTTCCAAAAAAAAGTGGTCTGAATTGTGCTAATTTTTATCAAGGTATTTCCCCATAAACATGGATTAACTACTTGTTATGCAACAGATTTTTAAAGAACGGCATTATATGCTGCATTAGGATAGCCCTACGGCACTAATTACTTATTAAGTTCACCCTTAGTTTCGCAGTATTTTCTTCTGGCATGTTTGGGTACCTACATGGGTGGAAAATCGTCCATGCGCATATCTGGAGCACAGGAAAAAGCTTTCGGTAAAAGAAGGGAAATAGGACGGAATAATTCCGATTTTGCTTTAAATTCGCAAAGTTTAATATAAATTAGTGCATTTCGGTATAGGAAGGAAAAATTCCTTCCCCGGGAGGAAATGTTTGAGTTTGTGGAAGATTTTCCACCCATACCCGGTACATGTTTAGTTCGTATTCAGATACTTAGCTTTATGCTGTAAATAATATTACTTAATCTAACGTAGCTAAGCTTAAAAATACACATACGATATGGGATGTGCATGGTACGCACTCCAGAAATTGCAAATCGTAATCTTGAGTTTACATAAAGGTCACTCTGTCTATTAATTCGCAAGGTTTTTGGTCTACAAATACGTATGATTCTTAAGGCAAGCAACATATTCGATTCAATTCTAGATAACTTTTGATATTACGGAAAAATCAAGAAGCCATAGTCTATGTATGTAATATATTTCTTGAAGCAAACAGTAGATCATAAAATAGGTATATATCCTGTGGCCATGTGTCAAAAAACTTTGCGTCCTCTGTCCCTGCTCAAGTCAGTACCTACATATACTATCTACGTACAAATAATATGTATATATGTAGGTACCGTAGAGACGCAAGTTCGCAAACACGCTTACTTAATCCCTCCCAATCCCAACACAGGCTCCCCAGGTTACCAATTAAGCTCAAGTATTCGCAATACCCAAAGTACAAATAGGCAGGGAGTGTGGTGTGTGGTATGACCATGGAGCTTGTAAACAAAAGGCCTAATCCATGCAGTATGTCCATTCCGTAAGCCTTAAGCAAAAAGAGTACTACGTGTAATAAATATAGGATTACTCATTGTCGCCGTTTGTATGTAAGGTCACAGCGTGCCGTTGGGTTCTTGACGTTTGACATTTTGTAGATTTCTGCAAAAGGATCACGGATGCTATAAACAGTAGAATATGTGCAAAATTCAAGCCAGGAGGAGGGTGAGTGCAATAGCCGAATGGCGTATACAGAGAAAACAAATTACTTAATGCGACACGAGGATTAGAACTGGGAAACCCGTTGGTTTTCCTCTTTCAATCTGGACAAACCCGTATAACGGCTAACGGCCTATAAGAACGCCTTAACGTTGTCTACAAATTAAAGCTTTTCAATAGGTATTCATGAAGTAATTTACATAGAAGGCAGGGCCGAGAAGGAATGCAAATGATGACTCCTGTGCTAATTAGGTGCATAAATATACGTACAGAGGCAGAATGAGTTCTGAAAAGGCTCCATTCCTTTCCAAGCCTGAATAGATCTTGCAATTAAATTTTTTGCAACGGCTCATTATTATAGCAATTTAAAAAAATATTGATGAATTAAATAAGCACTGATTCTTGTGAATATTCTGTTATTCGCAAATTCAAGATTATGCTGAGTTCGGCTAGATGAGGTTTTAAGAAAAATTTTGCTGTTCCTATAACCATAGTTCAGAGTTCTTGTCGAGAGAGAATCAGTATTTGTTGCAATAATCAGTCAGGTATTATTTAAACTTGGTCGAATTCCAACTTTAAGGACACAGTCGTTTGATTTTAATTTACGTAAGAATGTTCGATTTCGTTTCCAGGTGAAATACTACAAAATGTACCTTCTGTAAGAGTTGCTGAATCCAGCTTCGGCGTATTCCCAAGTTGAGTCAATTATTTTGAAAGAGGCAAAAATATAAACTATAGAATGTATTTTGCCCTCCCACCCACGCCATGTACACAAGCAAAAACAGAGCAACAGCTACATGTTTATTGTTCTATCCCTGCATCAAATTCTTTCATTTCCTTTCATCTGTTGTGTATAGCGCGGCTCTCAATTGGGTCTTCTGCAAGTACAGTAGAAAGGCTGATGTGAAGCCAATAATTGATTTCTCCATTATTGCCTTATACTGTAGCGCCTTTCAGCAGTATAGTAGTGCAAACATTTTGTCCAATTCTGCAGTGTTCTGACCCCGCTGGAAAAACTTTGGCTCATGACAAATTGTCTCTAAGGCACATTGACGGTCTGTCATCAGGAACATTTCAATGTCAAGCCCCACTGGGTAATTAATTTCCCCGTCCCGGCTGAAGACAGCATTTTCTAAATGTAATTTCGTCGGGCCGCTGCATCATACATGTACATGTTATTGTAACCCTGAGGGGGATCATATGATGGGCTCGGGCAGGTTCTTTGGCTGGACTTGAAGAAAGTCTCAGGCGTCACAGCATGGGCCAGTTTCAATTAAATGGAGTACCTAATAATGGGACAAAATGACACACACGGGTGACGGAATGGTCAACATTGTACTATCAATCACTTCTTGGCAAAATGAGGGGGGAACATTGTTAAATGGCGCATACAGTAAACGCGTCAAAGAATGGAATGACGTAGATAAAAGGCACATGTTACAGTTAATCCGGAGATCCAGGAGATATCGATATTGGCAAGCCGGTACATCTGAAGCCTGAAGCAAAGCAGGAAGCAGACTTTTGTACAAAACACATTCGGACATATTAATTTGTAGGTCATTTGAATAAAGTTACCAATTAGGTCGTATTGTGAAACGTTAAATGTTGGAACAAAAATTTAATTTTATTTCACGCAATTTTGACTATTCAGAACACATTATTCGGAGTCAAATGTCAAATCAAAGCCGGTATCGTTTTGTCTCTAATTTTAGCCCTATTACGATTGTGCCGGGAAGCCAGTTCACTCGCAAAGAATCTTTTGAAAGCATCAGTAAGTATTTTTTTTCCGTTTCACAAATGCCAATTTTTGCACAAACAAAATCGGAGAGTTTGATATTTGGATATTGAACTTCGCTTGAGGCTTTGGAAACCCACATTCCCCATAACATACATATTTCTACATACAGGCTTTCTTTGATTTTCCGTAATGAAGAAAGAGTTTGTTGTAAGTCCTACTGGTGGTATTGAGCGGAATTTTCCGCATAATGCCTCATAGAATGGAAGGTTGAGAACATGGGAAAAATCAGTTATTTTTCGAAACCACATTCTGTCGTCGAGCCCAAAGTCCGGTGGCCCTGAAAGGCTAGAGCCCGAACTCCTTCCGCCGCACTTTAGCCTCGGACCCTGGCTTTGTGGTGTGCAGGCATGCAGATACACATGTCAATTATTTTATTCCTGGAACTTGACATGCCTGACACGGGAGTAAGATAGGGCTTGGGTCAGATAGGAAGATGAATGGACTCCAATCACTCTCCCCGAAAGCTTCTATGGGACGGGAAGATTAGGATTCGGCTGGTCCTCTGCTGGGCTTTAAAATTGATGATAGTCCGGAAGCCCTTTGATGCCTTATTCCCCGATATCTCCTTTTGACTGCGGAACGGGAAGCCAGGCCTACGGGCTGCACACATTAAACTAACTACACTACCTACCGGAAACTTTCCTTCTCAGAAATATATGTAAGCAAGCCAATGGGCCGAATTTCCTTCCCCTCCTCCACACGTGTCAAACCTTTTATGAAAACAAACATTGGAAAACTATGTATGTATGTACAGTACACTATTACTACATATTAGAGTTTGAAGTGGAACAGCTCTGGCCTAAATACATAGGGAGGCCATGGTTAGGGAAGGAGTCGCTGAACTTTTTTTTTAAACCACTACTGTAGCATTGGCATAGCACTGCATAAAGCTGGCCGAATGAATCCCTCTTAATGTTATTCAAGCACAAATATAAGCGTTTGATTTCAACGCCGCAGCAACAACTTGAAAGGCGACCCTTTAATCATAGCTCATAGCTGAGCGCTTTTGAAGTAGGAAATAAAAGCAAGACGGTAAAGCAGGAAGGCAGACAGGTATAAGAGTAGGGCCCAGTTTTGTTGTAACAATGTGTACCTACCTCTCTCTATGACTGTTTTGAAACGCTCACCATGTAAAATGGAGCTCGAAACAGAGACACTAACTTTTAGGTGTATGAATTTGGCCGACAAAGTGTTTTTCGGGTTCAGAAAATACGGAATAAGCTTACAATGGTCTAAAACCGATCTTTTTTTTACTTAAATCCGACCGAAAATTCGGATTTCCGGATAATTTGAATACCCGGGTAATTTTCGCTACAATTTCTTCTCGATCCTACTCTTCAATAGCAATAAAGGGAAAACACCGTTGGAATTATTCAAATTGATGTGTAATTTCCTCAAAAACCTAATTCTTCTATTTTTCGGGGTAATTTTAAACTAGCTATACATCGACGGAATGTGGATTTGCACAGCCAGTCTCAACACTAAATTAGACTCATGTACACACTCTATAATAATCATTAAGCAGCTTACTGCTAACTGACGCGCAAGCCAAGATTTGACGAATCAAAATTATAGAAAAAAATCGTCGAAGTATGAGGGGAGAGTTGTTGCCTTAACCTTTGCTATTCAGCCGGTAAGTTCAAACGCCTTGTTTACGCTGTACTCATAGCGATAATCCGAAGCAACAATGATCAGGCTATTTTAACTGTGCGCCAAAGATCAAGAGCTATGCTAAGATTAAAGCATACTTATTCCATATTTTTTTCTGAACCCGAAAAACACTTTGTCGACAAAATTCATACCCCTAAAAGTTAGTGTCACAGTTTCGGGCTTCATTGGACATAATATGCTGGTTTATCAAGGCATATTGGCATGAAGTTCCTAAACAAATAATTAAGTGTGATATTTTGAAAAAAACTGTATATTCATTAAAAACTGCTTATTTACCCAAAGAATGTAGAGGTAATTATAATGCTCGAAGTTGACCTACATATGTAAACTCACTCATACATCCTAGAATACAGGATGAAATATTTTATGTACTTTCCTTATGACTTATAACTTATAAAGGAAGGAATTAGGAGCAAATGGGGCATATTACGTTATAAATTGTATTTGCAGAGAAGCGGAAAATACTAGATGGCGTGGTTGCATACTCAGTTCCTTTTAGTCATAAAATCGTCAATTAGAACTTAGGATAAAGCGTTTGAAGCGTGATGGTCCAAGCTGCTGGTTACGTTCAAAATGATGGAAAACGGCTTTATTTCATCTATTAGCAAATTAAAATAGCGTAAGAAGGTCAGATAACAAAGGAATAAGCACACAAATTGACAAGCAGGAAGGAACAAGAGAACGTAGGTTGTAGGTAGTAAATAGATGTATGTACTTGCCGAAGCAAAAGTTAACCACAATCGAATACGATATTTTCCAACTGTTCGCACATAAAATATTCTGTTTTTATATATAGGTACATATCTGCTTTTCGTTAAAAGAAAAAAAGTATATCCACTCAAAATGATATTAACAGTTTGGAATTTGAGTAATTCTGCCCATTTTTTGCCTACCTTAAAATATGGGATCCCTTAAATCATGTCTCTTTTATTCCAACAATAGACAGTAGAAAGGAAGGCTACTTGCAATTTCACAACTACATAGTTATGATACATTTGACTAAATTCGTCAATTCATCACTACCGTAAATTCTTAGTAGCACCGTAGGCTGAATATACACATTTCGCGAAAAGGTAAACTCGCATTAAAGTAACACTTTACTTCCAAGTTAATTCAGACCCAAAGGCTCTAGGCTCTGATTCATAAGAACTGAAGCCTGGAACGTGCTCTGAATGTGAGAAGCACGAAGAGCTCTCTTTCTCAATTTTTGCATTCAAAATTGCATGCTATGCCATATAAATCCTTAACTATTACGGGCGTACTTACCTTGGCTGTGCAGTAGAGGTAAATGACAAATCCCACTATATGTACAAGGAGTAAGGGAATAAGACCTCTCGTACCTGGGAGTAGGAAATTGTACAGCCAGTGGCCTGACCCTGAAGTTGGTTAATTAATATTCGCAGACCTGCCCCCAGGCACTATGGTTAGTTCGATGGTAGTTGCTGTAGTACTGTAGGTATTAATTTCAAGTGCAAGGGTTGTTTGCAATTCCAAACTACAGATAGTCCTAAAGAAGCTACCTCTGTTTATCTTTTCATTGCGCAATCTTATCATGTTCGCAAAGTACGCTCTATGCGTTTCACTGATATGCATGCATGCTAGTTTCCTAAATGAGCAAATGCATATACGTATGGGACACGGTACTTACCTATGACGACACTTATTGAAGATTGTCGTGTCCTCCTTAGAAAAGTAATGTGGGGGATTTCCAGGGGACAGCGGCTTGGATCAATAGGGACCAATTGAGTCCTCTTATGAATGGGTAGGCAAATTCATTCATATTTCATATTTGTGGGAGCATTCGACCCAAAGTAGCGATTATGAATAGCTCTCACCTAAAATGCAAGTAAATATGCAAATAAATCAATAATTAATACCCATACCTGTACCGATTTTTTACCGTGTAGTAAATCATTCACGATGGAAGTATTTCCATGGCATAATGCATCAACTGTGCAGTAGCTACGCATTCCCATTCCCAAGCACATTTATAGGGCTAGGTATGGAGTAGCTATTTGGTAGGCCCACTGAAAGCAGTAATACATATATGTAGCTCCTCGTCCTTTGGATGTAATGCTTAAGCAGGTCTGGAATAGTTAGGTGCATCTAAGGGGCATCGAATAAAGCACGCATTAGTGGAAGGTGCAAAATGTAAATGTCAACACCTTAACGCAGGTATCTTCATATTATACAAACTCGTGAAGATGTACTTGGCAATATTTAGCCATAGTGTGGCGATATTTGCCAAAACAAAATGAATTCAAACCTCGGCATAACAATAGATGAGCAATCCTTTGAGAGGTACCAGGTACCTATCTGTAACGCATTTATTATAGTATACCTAAACCTCATCCATAAAAAGATACTGACTTCAAAACTCTGAAAACAATGGTTAGGTAGGTATCGAATTTATTTTTGTTTCTAGCAAGGTTACGAGACTAAGTTATCTAACTTTAGCCAAATTATGTATTTGTATCTGCTAATATACAAAGCATTGCTACAGTTCCACCAAGTATTAAATTTTAACACTTCAAGCTTACGGACGGTTTGAGTTGGGCAAAATCCTTTGATTTTTAAAATACTGGATTTTAAAATCCGGATTTTGAGCGCCTAGAGCATTTTGATTTTCGGATTTTAATGCCTGGGAGGATTTAAGATTCACTTGCCATTTGAGCTCAAAATTCTTTCGACGGTTCGATAAGAAAAGGTTTCCGTTAATTTCTAGTCAAGCATGAGATGAACAAACCAGTCGCTGACTCTGTATTTGTCAAGGTTTGACTTCAAAAAAAACTCAGCCAAGCACTAGTACAGCTACTACTGTCACCTAGAATTTGTATTACCTTATAACCTTCGTAGCTACTGAAGAATTCAGCAGAACCGATCTCGCTATCGCTGTTGGATCATGATTTCCCAGGTTGATATTCTTGATTAGCCCTGACTGGATCTTGAGTCTGGATTCCGGAAGCCGCTGGTTCTTCATTAACATTCTATTCTCCATCTTCCTAAGATGGATTAGGCATTGGAATTCGTCCTCTTGTAACAATTTACAAATTAACTAACTATGAGAATATAGACCAAAAGGGATTCGGTGGTTACTGCACTGTGCGCATGCATTCGTCTAGGGGATTCGTCGCGCACGAAGCTAAACTTGATATTGTATATATATTTTGTAATATATAGATATATGTATAGATATCGTGTTCGGACGAATGATCGAACTCAGTTGGTTGAAAGGATATTTAATCGATTCCGTTTGATCGAACTAGCACTTGATCGAACACACATTTTAAGGAAAAGGACATTTGGTCGAATCTTCATTTGAATATTTCCTGTTATACATAGTATATAGTGAATAAAGGTAATAGAGAAGGGAAATAATGTAAATTGAATTAGACGAGCCTTCTAGGAGAGTCAGTCTGTTCTTAATAGCCTGTCGCAAAGGTTGAAAATTATTCTTTCTTAAGAAAGAAACTCAGCATGGCTTCCAATCCCGAAGTTGAATACTGTAACCACGGTTCTGTAACGAGTACGAAAAATAAGGAAATAGCTGAGATTGACGGTGGCCTGTACTATCACAAGCAATCTGGATCGACAATTTACTACCGTTGCATTCAGCACAGAAAAGGCTGCAAAGCTAGGACTATTAAGAGTTTTTCGGGGGTCACATTGAGAAAAAACTCACAGCAGTCATTTTTCGTACAGAGCGAGGTAGTTATAGTTATAAAAAATTGCGTTATTAATGTCAAGACATTTGTAAATAAATTGTGGTTTTCGACCATGTTGTTTTCGATCAATAAGGGAGTTCGACCATGTTGTTGTAGATATTGTGTTGAACCAATAATATTGTATTTCATAATAAGTTTCTTTGTCATTTTGCTACGTATTTATTTACTTCATACTAATAGGAATGATAGAAATGATAATAGGAATGATACGAATACATAGACTGATACTCACCGTTTCCTCTTGACCGGGTGAGTTTCGCCGAAATCCCAGTTACTTTTTGGATCAAGGAATTCAGATACTCACGCCTGAACTGTTAGGCCTATGAAGGTTATGACCCCTTCAAAGTTCTCCATTTCTTTTGTAACTGTTTCCATCCCGAGGTTCAAAACTCTGACCTGCCTCACCAACACGTCGCACTTTTGCCGGAGGGGTCCCATCTTTGAACTCCGTATTTGTAATGATAATGATACTAACTACAACTACTACTGTAATGTAAAATACATATTAAGGTAATAGTAGACTTTGTGACAGTTGCCAGCGATGGAGGATTTATATTTAACAGTTCAGATTACCAATTAATATAATACAATAAAAATAATAAGTTGTATTTCTTTGTCTCGTTCTTCAAATGTAAGCGCTGTAAACCAGTTCGCCTTTTCCAGCTAGCATTTATTTGATTTGAGTTGGGTTTTCGAGTGAACGCGTGAACGGCGGTAAACCTAGCACTACATTATTCACCAATTCCAAAAAACATATTATAAGTAAAAGCTAATTAGCATTAAAATAATAAAATCTAATTAGCATTACAATAATAAAATCTCTTCTAGCAGAATAAATTCACTGAAAGAGAATAAAATCAGGTAAGCATTTAACTCGTGATCCTTTAATGATACACTTAAGTACTTCAATCCGCATTATTCAGTAATCCTTACCTATGCTTCGCATTGATATAGCTATTCAAACTGTGCAGGCTAAGCCTTCTCCATACTGTGAATCCTCATGTGAGTTCTCAAGTTGCTTTTCTGACTAAACGAGCGATTGCATAGGGAACAGGTGAACGGCTTCTCCCCCGTGTGAACTCTCTCGTGGATTACTTTGTGACTTTGGTTTCCAAATGACTTGTCACAGTAGTCGCAGTTCCAGTTGTTCTTTACTATCTTTGGTCGATCCAGCGAACGATGACTCTTCTTCCATTCCAAATATTTCTTTATGATATTATTTCGAGGTGGACGCTTCAGCGAGGCTTGAGCTTGCTTGCTGCTAGTTCCGGGCCGTTCTGTTTACAGTTACCAGGATTTAGAGGAAGTTTTAAACTTTTGTCAACAAAACAACTAAGTTACTGTCACCTATGCTCAAGCTACTGTAGGATTGGCATGACACCTTTCGAAACGATTGAAGCATCCAACATAATTCCTTGCTATAAATCTTACCGAGCTCGTAGTCGCTCTTGGATTCGTCAGCGGATGCTTCTTCAGATGCGCTGTTGTCTTCGTCTTCCGTCTCAATTCCAGTCGCTGATGGTGAATTTTCCTCAATAAGATTGACTTTAAGGTCAATAACTTTGATCCCTTCAGTAGGATGTGATGAGTTTACAGGTCCTGGTTAATCAAACATACGTCATGTATGTATAACAATTCAGGTCGCATTTTGAACTAATGCAGTGTACAGGCACCTGACGTGCCAGATGATACATAACAGCAAGAGAATACAGCTATAGCTGTATACTGTATTAACTACATACATAGGTAAATACATATATGTACTTACCCTGTCCTTGACCTTCAGTTTCTGTTTGAACCTCCACATGACCGTGGATTTTTCCAATGACATCCTCTAGAACCTGAATTCGCTGGGTCAGAGTGTCTACTTGGCTTTCCAATCGCCTGACCTTGATCATTAGCACTTTTCTGGTTGTATGTATCCATTTTTAAAGTCAAAGAGAATTGGTTACACTTAAAGGCTTAGCATATACGGCAACGCAATTCACGATTAAACGAATATTTTAAACTGTAAGCGAACAAGACGGAAACTAATTATAATTAATTTAAAAAAAGCGTTATTCAAAAGTTAGCGCTGCTCAAGACACAGCTTTGTGAAGCTGTGAACTTTATATAAACTGGGACAACAGTCTCCTGCTTTTAAACCAAATAACCTCGTTCTAAAATGACTATACTGCAGTTGTAATGTACCTTGGGAATGAACGGGGTGGGTGGATGTACACCAGAGCTTGTACATGAGGTTATTTGGCGTGCTCGATTTAAATACGAAAACTGTCCCACGGTTTTGGAAGCTCACTGTATGTATTTTTCAGTTTGACTCTTATCCTTTACGGAGTTGGGCAAAATCCTTTGATTTTTACAATACTGGACTTTAAAATTCGGATTTTGAGCGCTTAGAGGATTTTTATTTTCAGATTTTCATGCCTATAGTAGTAGTGGGATTTAGGATTTTTTTGCCATTTGAGCCCAAAATTCTTTCGACGGTTTCTAAAGAATAGGTTTCCGTTCATTTCTAGGCAAACATGAGATGGAGACCAGCCAGACTCAGGCTTGTACTCATTCCTTGTAAAAGGGACAGGCTTTTATTTTCCTTGCCCCTCGCCCTCGGTGCTTCTCTGACTCCGCATTTGGGATTGGGACTATTATTTAGACGGTCAAAGTGGGTATGATCTGACCCTGCCCTACCAACCCCTTGAGTGCCAGTCATTAAATTAATCCTTATTTCACACAAGGAATGCCCGTATGAATCATACTTAAACGTTCCAGTTGACAGTTATTGATACTGTTAAGATGTTTTAGGTCCAGATGTATTAATCTTACTTAACTCCAGAATTATTATACTAGTTAATTCTAAATTTATCGCGAGCCAAGTTTGTACAACTAGTACAAGTACTCATGTTTGCCATTTGATAAACCAGCATTATAGGCTGTAAATATTCTCATAATATTTCTATATATATACAAAACGTTCTAAAAAGGGACTAAGTATTTCAGTAGAAGCCTCATAACATATACCTACATACAATATACATGGATGTTAATTGGGAAGGAGATGGGAGAGTTTGTTTACATCCTACAAAGTTCTTCAAGTCTCTACAAGGATTCTCGGATTTTGTATTTTTTAAATTCGGATTTTGGACGTAATAAAGAGGATTTAGTTTTTTGGATTTTGAAGAAAGAGAAGGATTACGTTGGTGGATTTGATTTTATGCCCTAATTTTTGTGGATTTTGGAGACGGATTTTGAAAATCCTCAAGTGGCGGATTTGGTCCATCTCTGGGAAGGGTATACGGTATGACTGGTAATCAGATGTTTATTTAGTCCAGAATATCACGATGCCTTATATAGTATGTTGTCACATCTCACAGCTTAACTATGAATTGGTGCTAAATGAGCTATGATTACGATAGACGCCGTACATGCCATTCTAGGCGAGTCATACTGAAGCCAAGGCGTGTCATTGTGCATTATAATTAATAATTATGACTAAAAGTCAATGTAAGTATCTTAGGTCGCTATGATCCGTATGCTCCACAATCTGGAGATCAAGACCCAGAACCGATATACATAGTTTCTGACATCATGCCTAATGCATACTGTATTCGTGAAGTGTCTAGCTGAATTTGCCAATGAGTCACCTAAACTAAGCTCTCATTTCCATTCAAATCATACAATGGATCCGCCAATTACTTCCTGAGTATTAATAGGCACAACTCTTTGCCATGGGACCAGCTAGCTATACTCCTTTACATTACAACTGGCACGGGCGCATCTCATATACAGTGCGGTATTACAGTGCAAACTAAGTCGTAATGGCTCAGGCGTGTCTGGATTTGTAGGGCTTGCTACCGCCCAGTGCTTTTACTCATATGCATGTCACACACATGTCATTTCAACGCAACGCTCGTGTACCTAGAAATAGCAACATAAAATTGCAGGCTTGAGTGGAGGATAGAAGACAAAGCAATAGTTATATATGATGAATGAACTTTAACATTCATTATGAGGAATTTGAGCTCCATTCTTAAATTACGTAAGGTTTAATTATTAGTAATTTTAAATTTACTAGTAACAACTTCGCCTTCAGCTCCTGCCTTATACTCGCACACGCTTAGCCGATTCGACGCTTCGAAAGAATTTGTACACAAAATAATTGTATTCAGTAAAAAGGAAATTAAGAATTAAGTTAAGTAGGTATTCTTTTAACATGGCAGACTGCATGCAGTTACAGGTCATGGATCGCGAATTTTGTTGTGATGTCGAGACCGTAGTGCAAACCATAGATAAACGGCGCGGGGGTAGATTTGTTTCTATCAATAATGAACATTTATGCTTTACGTAAAAGTACACGTATTTGGCAATAATATTAAGGCTCTAAAGTAAATTACTGGGTAATTGAGGAGAGGCCTGGAGCTCGTCAGGCTCAGTAGCTATGTTTCGTCATTCAATAATTAATTTTTACCTCATTGAACAAAATAAACCTTGCACCACTTAGTTATTACGCGCTGGCGGAGATATATGTAATATTCTAGCATTCGTTGTTAAAGACTATGGCGAATATAACAATGTAAGCAAATTTCTGAAGGATTATTCGAAATTAAAACAAAAGTCTAAAATATCCGTTGTAATGGGCCATGTTTTTTCGCCTTAAGAACCTGAGTCCTTGACCCTAAAATTCCAGCGAACGAACTTGATTATCGGATTGGTCATGAATTTTTGCGTGAGTTGTTTGCTGGATATGGTTCAAGAAATGCGTCCGGAATCCTGCGGCAAGGCAAGCCTTGATATAATTTTATAATGGTTATAAGAAAATAAATTGTACGATTAGAAAGAACATAAAATCCTGTTTCAGCTTCAACCCTTACCAATAAGCAAAATGTATAATTTTACAATTGTGAGTTAACTATTAATAAAATTTGATTTACATGTATAAGCAAAACACCGGAGTTAATGAAATTTAGCATTGAAGGAGCTCGGATTTACTATTTATTCAGACTGTGCAGTCCAATTCTACAAACATTTGGTAACACATTGTAGTAATAGATAAATATTTATCGCCGAAGACATTGTGTGGGACACTTAGGGGCAGAAGTTTGCGTCTGATCTTCCCATTTCATGCTCCTTACTTTCCATTATCTCCCTTAAAGGGAAGTGCGAAAATAAGTCTGAGGCCGGGTGTCGTTTAAAGCGTGGGAAACGAAAGGAGATCCCAAGCCCAAGGACGCACTTTCGAACTAATACAGTAAAAGTAGCTTTCCCCAACTTTCCTCACTCACTACAGTACAGACTTACAGCGTTACAGCTCATTTAGCCTTGTGTACACAAGCATGGTAGTTTATGAGGTAATGCAATGCAAACAATGGGATCAGGCATCAGTTCCGGTAATGCTCTTTCAATGTCAGAACCTTTTAGAGGCCTTCCAAATTAATTTTTTATCAGTGCCTATCAGTATCATATCAATATGCAATAAAGGTCATAAGAGGTACTAACTACGTCGCATCCACTATTGAAGTGACACTGTGATCAGTCAATTGCATCAATTAAATTACCTCCCTTAGGCTATAGCTGGCCGTGTCTGTACTCAGAACGGCAGCCATCTCTATAAGAGTTAAAGAAATAGGTTGGAAAAATGTGAAACAGGGCTTGATAATTTTACAATTTTGCGAGCCCCTTGTGGTTTCAAGGGTTAAAATGTTACTATGTAAGTAGTGTACTCGTGGTAAAACATCTGTATTTTGGACCTTATTGTAGGCCTCGGTACGGACAGGATAGGATGATACGCCTGCAGTACATTCAAGCCCCCTTTTTAGTAGTAACTCTTTATCCTTTGCGGTTACGTCTAAAGTTGACAAGGAATCTCTTTACTAGTGCCAGCCTCTTTGGGTACTTTTAAGTCTTGGCTCTCAATTGCTGCTGACCATTTAGTACTTTCACGTAAAAATGCTGCTTTTTCCAAATCTGCCCCGATTGGATTGAATATCTATATCCGCATCGGATGTAACTAAGAGATTGATGTTGGGATGAAGTACATTGATGATGGGAGGTGGTGTAGCCTTTGTTTTCATTTTGTTATTATGGTCGAGATGCGGGCGGAGGGCGCTATCAGTATTTGTAAGCTTTAGGCTGATGATGATGAGTCCCATTTCCTGTGACTCTTTTCCCATACTGACCGGTGTTATCGGAAAACAATAGTGGCATGGAAATTGGAAACTAGGCCTTCCAGACTCCCTGGCTGCAGATTTGGGAGGCTGGAGTGACCAATCCAACTTTCCGACATGTATCAAATGAGTCACACAGGCTAGGTCTTGGAATTGAGCTAGCAAAGCATTAAGTGTTATCGAAGGGCTAATTGCGGTTATGGCTCCGGATCAGAGCTAGATCCGGTTCTGCATAGATTAAAACAAAAGCTTGAAAAACAAGTAGGGATTGAGGTCCGCGGGCCAGATCCGGCTCCGCCATTTCTTGAACAAAGCATTTCGGCTCCGTCTCCGAATTTGCCTCTGCCGATAATCAACACAGGCTCTGACTAATCTCAACTGTATCGAGAATGAAACGAACCTCAACTCCGACTCGACAAATTATGCATGCAATGTTTAGATATTTAATTTCGAAAAGCCAAATTCATACAGCGCGGTATACAATTACTATGAGCTGATTACCGTCACGGAGCTTATAAGTAGGTCGATATGGAATTGAATCAGAGGCAAATGAGCCGGGCATTCCTCTCATTACCTTACTTAATTTCCGGTACATTGTGTAGGCAAACAAGTGTTGCAAAAACCAATATTGCCGCATAGAACACCTACTCTAATATTATTCAGGTATTCCTTTGAATTTGAACCTACGGGCTCAGGCTATACTGTATAAACACATAATCAGATTCCGCTCTTTTATTAAATTTCAGGCACTGTATCGGCAGATTTGGAAGAAGATTGGCCTCAGGTAGAGCCCCAGCATGCAGTCACGGTGAAAGCCGGTACAAGTTTTACGCTCACCTGTCATGGAAAACTGCCCGTCTTCTGGAACTTTAATTCCTGGGACCTAGAGAAGTATAAGGTACAGGATGGACTTTGGATTGCCGAATAAAATACTGGAAAATGTCATATCTTGAGGCCTTAGGTTAGGTTTGGCCAAAAAATGCTCAATCAATTGCATATTTATGTACCTAGATCTAGGTACGGTACGTTCCATGTATAATATTTGAACTAAGAAGTAGGTTGGCTTTTCCGTTTCGTTCGCACCAATTTTCCGTTTAGCTTGGTCCTGGAAATTTTCTGCCCGTGGGTACTAAAACTGTGTTATTTACTCGGCAACAATACTGGAATCAAATAAATGTATAGAAGTGGGCATTGAGCTGAGGAACTATTTAATAAAATTTATGCAAAATAGAATCTTGTTTCCCAAACTTCCTGTCCGGTTCCGAGCTTTTGTGGTCCGAGCCTGACAACAACTTCACCTCAGGTCAGGGACCAGGACAGGGTCCACATTTACTACAATTTATTCTTACTGCAATTTGTAGGTGCTTGCGTCAGTGGGAGAGTACGAAGTTGCGAGTAAAATTTCTCCGATTTGCATCATCTCTGCAGCACTAGACAAAGTAAACTCTGTCCCTTTCTCCATTGTATTCATTTAGTTGAGGTTTTCCCTAAAGCGCGGTTCCTCCTTATTACACGAGGAAAGAGGAAGTAGAATTATCGAGAGGCTTTTGAGCTAATATGGTACACTTAAAGCTAAGTTATACGCCTAATAATAAACAAAGCCTGGGTGTAAATGCACCCTCACTGGTTGTTGAGATGCGCATAACACCTAAAATTTGAATTTGATTGTATGAAAAGTTAAAATTGGACCCAAATTTCTTGAAAATTATCCTTCGGATTCCGGCTTCCGTAGGTTAGAGTTCCAAGCCACTACTGTATTCTACTATTAGATAAATCAGGTTCAGAACGAAGTAGCGTGATAAAGCTATATTAAGATGTGGCATAGAAAATAGGAACCATTTGGAACTAGTGAGTACATGTTTCGTTTTGCATTTGATCTTTAGAATGACAGTCGGGTGGAGATCCGGAATATTACGTCGACTGGGAATCTGGCTACGACAGTCTTGACCATCCATAATGTCACCGGCATGGATGCCAATACTTTCCATTGTCAGGAGATCGAGGACAATACGAGGGATGCCTACGGCATTATCTTCGTTGATGGTAGGAACCCTTTCCAACCTGCTTCCTCTCTGTACTTACTGCAAATACTACGCACGAAGCTTGGAAAGCCTTCTGCTATGCTACATGATGGGAATCTGCAATCCTATCGACCTCAGAAACTTACTTACTGTGAGAGACTGAACCGGTGCTAAAGCTTTTTTATCCAACAGTCAATATGTAGACTGGAACACGGCGACCAATGGTTTGTCTTTCAGGCGCACTCGCTGCAAGTACACTCACTAGTAAATTTTGCATGATGCACTTTACCTATGTATACAATTGAAATGGAAACAACGGCGACCATGTGCATCTTGGGCGTATTGATAACGACAACGAATGTACAACTTCCTCTCATAGATATGTTGGGTATTGGCTATAGCATATTCAAATTGGCGCCGCCTTCCAACATCGAATTGCTCAAAGTAACTAATATAGCCGGTAGCCTTTCCTGGGTGTTCAAAGAGCCCTGCCGGTCAAGGGCTATTTCCCTTGATTCTAGTCTTCATCTTCTTTTTAAGTTCCAGCGTATTCCGTTCACGTGTTGCGCTTGCGCCTATCTTTGCAAGAATTTTTGAAAGTTCAAAAAAGTATACAATTTTGGATTTTGGCACTCTGTATTTCCCACCAGAAGCGGGAATTTAAAAAATTGAACCCAGTTCTCAGAAGCCCTTGATTACACCTACAAAATGATGTGTCACTTGAAAAGATTTGTATTGGGATTAAAAAGGCGACTTTCAGTTTGAGAACCTTTGAGTTCATGTCTACACCTCTTCCGGGTCACACAGGCTCCCAATTTTATATGAGCTACAATCGAAGTTTCCTAGGTTATGTCGGAAATAAGAGATGGGGCCCATAATCAAAGAAAATAGCTGTTAACCGGTCGGGCTCATTCGCTTTAACAGTAATATTTAACTAGGCGATAACTAACATATTGATTGTGCACTTTGTGACTAATGATGTTGGGCGAATTATGTAGTATGTAATGTAGATACTAATACAAAAAATCGTATTCATGATACCAAATATTCCTTGTGTGGGTGGGCCTTGCAGACCGTATCGAATTCGTTATCGAGGACCGTGCTAGAAACGTCAAAACGGAGATCGTTTCAGATTCCATACCAGAGTCGGTAGCAGATAGAGTCGGTAGCAGATAGAGTCGACTCGTTTCTACCGAAACCTGTTTTAAATCCCTTAAAGTTGTTTCCGAACCTGCTTCAAGAAAGCTTTCAAAACACTTAATCTGTAGATAGAATTCAATTAGAGTCTTCAGCACAATGTACAACTGGAATAAACGTAGTTCACAAAGATTCTTGACTAATGAAAACTTTTTCAACATGGTTACTAGACGAAGACAAGCTCGTTGTGGCAGTAACTGCTAATCAGAACGGTGGCGTCATTTTTGAAACCGCCATAAAGGGAACGAGGTACACTCTGCGTTCGTGTAGGCCGACTCACCCCGGCGTTAAGGTCACCCTGTCACACGAATCTCAAGCTCCCGTAAGAAAGCCATTATTTCTATTTTCTATTGCACTTCTTAAAGATCCTTTACATTCCCTGACTTTACAAGAAGTGATCCTGGAAGTAGATAATTATATTTGTACTTAAAGTCTTTGGCCTGTTAATTGAATTTTCATGTATAGATTTCCCAATATGTTTCTTGACTCCCTTCCGGCTTCCAACTTTCTTACTACTAATCCTTGCATGTCAAGTTGGGGCAAAGCCATTTCTTGATGGTACCTAGCTCGAGCTAATTAAGTTGCTGATGAGCTGATGTTCTGTCTTCCGGCTTGGCTAGATTAATCCAGTAGAGGATCCAGCATGGTCATTTTCGGACGAAGACGGCTTCACAATTGACCCCGTGGTCACGTCCTCGACGGGCATCTATATTTGCAGAGGAGTCAAGGGGTCGAGGGATGAGACTTATTACCTCTCTCTTCATGTGATTGGTACACAACAATTAAATACGATTCGTCCTTTACCTTGGTCTGGGCTTGTATGTTGGGGGCTTTTTATATTTGGAAATGTAGGCCAAGTACGACCGGCTCTTCCGCTTATAAAGTTTGAGGCTTTGGGGAATTCAACGGGACTGGAAGGAATAAATGAGCCGCCAACAGATTGTCCTCCAGTCTTTAATCTTTGATCCTCTGATCTCCGTCTTAATTTGGTGGTCCATCTAATGAGTACTGATGAAATGTTGCAGACGCTGTAGTGGTCCCCACCATCCGTCCTAGTATTAACGGCACAAATATACGTTCGGCCTCCGTCGGGGACACCTACCAATTGGACTGTAATATTGTGTCTGACAAGAGTGCCTACTATGGTCTCAATTGGACGGAGCCCAAGGCCGTACTCCAGGTATGCACAGTTCCAACTTTTTGTTCGACGCAAAAGTGAGTGGCTTGCCTATCAACTTATCGAACGTACCAAAGACAGTCTCTTCATTTGTTTATCAAAGTGATAATAACCATAGCGTTTGAGTTTATGTGCGTTGTGCATTACTAATCGGCCAAATCTTACGTGCACTATTGTCTCCAAGTAAACGAATTCGGCGCCGCGTTCTCCATTGGACCCATGCAAATCCGATTGGGTTCCAATACTCAAATCCAAGCACTATTGCCTTAAAGTCGATTTGGCGCGGGAACCATTTCGCCCCTGCTAACTTGATTATGAGCACTATTGTTTCAAAGAAGTCGTATTTGGCACGTAGGGCCCCGTTGGGCAAACAAAAATCCGATAAATCCATTCTCTCGTTGAATGTGATTAATCCGGGATTGGAACCTCCCGACTCGACTGTGATTGGCTATGCCAGACCCCTAAACAGAAACATGCCTCAATGCTGTCGACCCCTCACATACACACGTACCAACGCCAAGTGGTTCCGGCGGCGCATAATTCGATTTCTTAGAGGCAATAGCGATCATACTTTGATGCCACATTAGTAAATTCCAGTTTGGCGAAAGCTCTTTTGAAACTCCGAATGACGCAGGTTACACGATCCAGAAGTTAGTCTATGGGTGATTTTAATGAAAAGTTACATTAATACAATCTGAATAGTCGGGCCGAGCTACGATTCAGATTGTTAATCTGGGCGACAATAAAGACAAGAGGAAGAAGTATCGAGCCCGCCTAACCGTGACGAATGCCCAGAAGGAGGACGGGGAGAATCCCTTCGTCTGTGTGGCCACACATATGACCACGAATCTGTCTGTCAACGACACCGTGAGCATTTACGGTAAGGAGCTGCATCAATTTCCAGAGGTTGAACCTAGTCTCACCTTGTCAATTATTAATCATTCTCCAGAGCCCGGAGATGAGTTTATTGAGCTCAATACTTCAAAAGACGGGAACATCACGGTGAATGCTTCGGAGGACGCTCAATGGGTCATTGACTTTAGTGGCTACCCAATGCCGGTGGACTTCTCTTGGAAGAACAAGAAGGGCTATGACCTGGGCGGCCTAAGGTATGACACCAAGTTCCTGCCCAACCAGAAGCAGGTCGTCCTCAAGATTCATGACGTCACAATGCCAGATGGCGGCCGGTACGAGTTCACTGTAGGAAATGGCGAGTTGGAAAAGTCGCTCAACCTCTTCCTGACTGTCAGAGGTTAGACTTGAAGGGGATCAGATGGCTGGAGACTGTTTATTGAAATTCCTATCACGATTTCCCTCCTTTAGATAAGCCTGAAGTCTACATTCTAAAGAAGCGGAACCTCACTTTCTTCAATGTCAACAAGGACTACAACTTCATGTGCAAGGCCAATGGGTTTCCCTATCCAACTGTTGCCTGGTCTTTCAAGGAGTGCCCACCAGATAACTTGACAGAGAGTCAGTGCAAGGACTTTGCGCCGTTAGAGGTATGGACTGGATTGATTCAAACCGGCTCTTGGATTTACTGGACACATTGTTTATCAACATGTCTGTATCTCTAGTCCTCCCGCCCACCCCGTCAAATTTCCGGAGAGGACGGCCCAATGCATACCCTCATGACCACGAATTTTACCATAACGGCTTCGGGCTACCTTAGATGCAGTGCTTATAACAGTATTGGTTCACACGAAGACACAGTTCTAATCGTCGCAGTTGGTAAGGCCGATTTGAGAGCATTCATGCAGCAGAACAGCTAGAACGAATATGTACACTTACTATTACTAGATTTCCCGGACACGGAGGTACAAGGATACGGGATTCACGGCCCAACTGAGCCCCTAAACACCCGACCAATTGAAATGCAGGACGTGGAGTACATTTGTTCGGCTTCAAAGGTGAACTTTACGCAGACGGGTAGATGGCTGTACTTGAGCCCAGATAGCAAGGACTCAATACCTGTGGAAAAGCTTGAAGGTATGCCTTAGTAATATCCAAGGAAATTGACCATATCAATATCAACAAATCAAGCGGATTCTGCCCAACAGGAGTAACAGTTGAGAGCAATTCCTCGGAGTGGTCCTTCCAAAAGGTTCTGAAAATCAGCAAGATCACAACAAACTATAGCGGAGTTTACATGTGTGAAGTGGTGCCTCTGAATCCGGAGCTAGAGGTTCTCACCGCAAATATATCTGTCACAGTGCTGGGTAAGTGACTGCACAATAATATATTGCAGAATCTTCCATGCTAATGAGTTAACGACCTTTCCCATTTTGTGGCCAGAAAAAACAAAGCCCACCATAATTGACACGAATCTAAATTCGGAGAGACTGGAAGTGACCATTACAAATTGGAATAAGAAGATGCCACAGAAGTTCTTTTGTAATGCGTCTGGTGTGCCGGAGCCGGAAATAACTTGGTTCTTGGTTCGAAACTTATTCAAGTACTTTGTAGTATCCTCCCATGCTGCTTCTCCATTTAAAAGTTGTCTCCGCTGGTTTATTGTGTACAGAATGGGGAACCGCTTAAGGATAGAGAAGATCTACGTGAAAGTATTAAGTTTGGGAAAAACTACATAAGATTTGAAGATCTAAAGCGGGAGAGCGCGGGAGAGTATAGTTGTAGGGCTACGAATGAGCGAGGAACCGATGTCAGGTCCATTACTATTGATGTTCAAAGCGGTAAGTGGGCCAAACGTAAATGGAACATTCTTGTATGCCAAACATGTTGTGTCCAAACATGCAGAACTACAATCTGACAGGAAGTGATTATCAAGGCTCTCTATGTAACTTTGCAGATAACTGGGGCATTTATGCTACTGTTGCCATTGTTGGGCTCTTGCTCCTGGTTGCGCTGCTTTTGAGCTACATATACTACAAATACAAGCGAGAACAAGTGAGTGTATATCCCATAACAACACAGGTTATGTATGCCACTGGATTTGACAATTCGTAATGTTGTTCCCATGATCCTTTAGAAAATGAAGCTGTGGCTCAAGTCGCTGAACCTTCAGGACTTTGAGAACGGGGACGTGGAGAAGATTAATCCGGAGCAAGGGATTGCGGACCAAGTCAACCTTCTCCCCTACGACAAGAAATATGAGTTCCCAATAAGCAGGCTAAAATTGGGTGAGCGCAGTTTCAATGCGTAAAATGTTGCGTAAATTCCACGATATATACACATAATATTGAGTTTTTATTTACGCAGGGGTGCAAATCGGTTCGGGAGCCTTTGGGCGCGTACTCAGGGCCCAAGCTGCGGGGATCAAGGAAGGAGAGGCCGAGAGCACAGTGGCTGTCAAAATGGTGAAGCCGACCGGGGAAGACATTCACTTCAAGGCCCTGATGTCCGAACTCAAAATTATGATTCATCTTGGACAGCACGTGAACGTGGTTAACTTGCTGGGAGCCTGCACCAAGCAGTTGCTTAAGAAGCGTACGTTTGGCTTCCCAGAGCCAGATTCAATTTTTCTATGAGCCTATTCATTTTGACGCTTCTAGGGGAACTCCTGGTAATTGTGGAATACTGCAAGTACGGAAGCCTCCTCAGTTACCTGCACCGACATCAGAATAATTTTGTGGATCAATTGGACCGAGAGTTGGACATTGTTGACCCCAATCTCTGTTTTCCCATAGACCAGCAATGTCAGTCACCAATGCAAAGGTAAGCTTGTCCCTGTAATGTAATCAAAACGCACTAACCAGCCTGGAATGTAGAAATTAATAATATTGAACGATACTCACTCTTCTATCATACTGTATTAACATTAGGATATTTCTTGCCAAAAAGCTTTTACCGGCATGAAACACTGAAACCCTCGGGATTCGGACTCTGTTTATAATTCTAAATTCTAATCACTGGTATTGGTTGAACTTTCTCTTTCCTCCTTCTTGGACCCTGAATTTGCACGCTTTTTGGTGTTGGTAACTTGGCTTCTTTTTGCTAATTGGGATGGAAACTCGGGACCACCACTACTCCGGAATCGTGACTAACACTTCAACACTCTCCTAACCGCCATTGGAATAGACTAAATTATGCAGCCCTCACTTTCACTGATAGCGGGGGAAACAGCCGGCCGACGGCCAATGGCTACCACACCATGAACGAGATCCCAATGAGTCAACTGAGCCCCCGGGGGTCGGGTCATCAGGACGACTACGCCCTCAGTACGCATGTTCAGAGCGTCTGCACGGACATGAGCTACGTCTCCAACTCCCCCACAGTCCTGGACACGGACGGGAACCGACGGATCTCCTCAACTTCGACCTGGAACGGGCACTACAGAGGGATTTACCAGTACAGGGACGTCCGGCCTATCACTACCACGGACCTCCTCTGCTGGAACTTCCAAGTTGCTCGTGGCATGGAGTACCTCTCCTCACGAAATGTAGGCAAACCGAATTTATTCCAATCTATGTTCTACGTTTTCCGCCAGGATCAATGTAAGGCCGTTTCAATGCATGGTTGTACTTTGCAGGTCCTACATGGTGACTTAGCCGCTCGTAACGTCCTCTTAGCGGAGAACAACGTTGTCAAAATATGTGACTTTGGTCTAGCAAAGGAAATGTACCAGGAGAAGTACAGGAAGAAGACCGAGGCATGGCTAACCACTTAACTTTAATTCGGTTCCGGACTCTACGTTATTTGTTCTTTGTTGTAGGTCCCGTTGCCCATCAAATGGATGGCAATAGAGTCGATTTACTACCGAGTATTCTCCACTCAGTCGGACGTCTGGAGCTTCGGTGTTGTTATGTGGGAACTGTTTACTCTGGGCAAGAATCCTTATCCTGGTAAGAACAGATCAAGGATGCTGTCTTGCGTCCTGCATTTCTAAACAGAGCTTAACATGACTTGTCTTTTATGTAGGCATGGAGCCGGACGAGGAGTTCTACTCGAGCCTAAACCAGGGCTACCGAATGGAGAAGCCCCGCTACGCCCCGTCCTCGATATATGACCTCATGTGCTATTGCTGGGACAAGGAGCCTTCCCTCCGTCCTAGCTTTACTGCCATCGCCGACCGGATTGGTGACCTCATGGAGGAAGGCCTCCGGAAGCACTACCTGGACCTCAACGTGCCCTATACGTCTATGAACCAGGAACTAATGCGGGATCGGACGGACTACTTGGGTCAGATGTCGGGCCCAGACTTTGCCTGTGTAAGCAAGCGGGCCACGCCAGACCGGTCCTATGCCAACATGCCCGAGCACCTCGGCGGGGACTACTTGTCTCCCAAGTCACTGGCGGGGCTCGGGTCCCCGATGTCATTAGGCGTCCCAATGTACGGGAACCCGGGAGAGTACCAGAACCTGGAAACCGGAATCCCGAATCCTGAGGATCTCCGCATGTCCCGCCTGGCCAATAACACGGGCTACGTCTACATGAACTCAAGGGACTCCCCAGGGCCGGTAGACATTTTTAGCCCGCGGCCAGACGGGGAAACGGCCGACCCAGTCCAGGGCCTCCAGTTCCGGTTTGAGGATAACCCGGACCTGGTTCAATCATCAGTTCCAGGGACGAACGGTACGGAGTCCGGCCCCAGCCGAACACCGTCCCCGCTCCCATACTCTTCTGAAGTCCAAGGGATCTCAAACGTCAATTATGTGCCCAACAATATTTTTGAAAGGAAGAACTTCGAGAATGCTCTTGGGCTCGGACCTCCGAACTCGGTGGAGCCAAATAAGGAGATTGGTAATGGGAAAAGGCACAAGAATGACTCCGGCGTCTCCTCAATTGACTCCAACTTTGAGGCAAATCTCAAAAGGTCATCCCCTCCGCCCAATCCTCTCACTAATGGAGGCCTAATCACCCTTCACAATGTTCCTACCATTCTAACTAGCACTGGTTAGAATTAGTTAAACTTATTATATAAATTTTCGCCAGTTTCATTCCTAAATAGCATAAAACCTTATGTTACATCCCAAGTAAAGAAACGGCCAATGAGCATGAAACCAGCCAGAAGCAGACTTTAAGACGCGTCGCAAGTTAAGTATAATAACAATAAACAGTATTAACTGATATAAACCGAGTTAACGTTTACCGATAAAACCATAATCTAATTAGGTTCATTGTGACTTTAGTGAGCGACTAACTCCAATTACAGTACTACGTATGTATTACCATTATCATTAGGTTTTAATCAATCAAAGAATTAGCTGAGTGTAGCATGGAAGCAGATATGAAGTCTAGAACCTGTGTGGCCACCAGGTTCTGAGCGATTAATTGCATCTTGCTAAGCGTTGAAAAATTTCCGTTGTATCGCATAAATTGTTTCAGCAAGCCATTCAATAGCTGTCCTATTAACGCTTGGTTATACCGAGGATGGTGCTTGACACACCTCTGAATCAATAGTTCAGATCAGAACAATAGAACATAGTTCAAATATCAAAAACCGCTACGCTAAATTAAAGTTTCTCAAGTCCAAACAATGCCTTCTTGCTTACTTCCAGCGTACAGCGTACTTCCAGCGTAGCAGGGATAACAACAACAACTGGGCGATCAACATGACTGTGTCGCCATTAATATTTAGTAACCAAAGAGGTTTTGGAAAATTGAACTCTGTTTGGAAGGCTGCAATTTAGAGAGCCAAATATTTACTTCTGCTTCTCATTATTAGAATTTTCGTACGAATATGTTTATGTATTTTTTTGTTTCTTTATCTCCTGTTCATTAGTTTATAAGCCAATACACGATAAGCAGTTGACATTTTATTTTGTCAAAAGACCCGGGAAAGACCACTTATGAAGCACACACTTAGATCTATGTATGATAGTTACTTTTTGATTTCTAGACGTGTGTGGTACAGCCTTCGTTACGCATCGCACTGACAGAGGAGCTTCTCCTGACACGCTTACAAACGATTGGGGTTGGGAGTAGGGAGTCATTTTGGCAACAGACCATTTTAGCAAACGTGAATTTTCGTTGCCAGTGTCCCAAAACAGGCATTGGTATATTTCACCATAACATGTAACGTAACAGTTTTGTATTTAAGGTAGGTTGGTGGATAGAGAATTACCAGACAAATAAAAATTTTCCCAAGCGAGCAGAGGAATACTCGGTTACTGTTAGTTATAGTAGGACATATAGGACATATTGAAAGCTGTACCTTATGTTAGGAAATATTGTGTGTAAACCGAATGCGTAGTATAAAAAAAAAGCGTTTCAAAGTAGTAGAGCACAACTTTACAATGAGAATGTAAACTTTGCCGCGTGGACCTTTGCCGGTATGAGGTAGTAGTTGATAATGATCCAAGTGCTAGTAAGAAAAAAAATTTGGAAGGAAATTTTGGACCAGTAAGGAAGGAAAAAATTTCCTCCCTATAGGAGGAGCATATTCTAAATATTCAAAGTAAATATTGTGCCTATTATTGTTCAAATTTCTTTCTTTTTTATCATTTTTAACCTTGTTGCCAAAACGTCCCTAATATTCAAATGATGTTGCCAAACTGTCCCATTTGTCAGACATGTAAATTTTGATGATTTTCACGTGTTGCCGAATTGGTCTGTTGCCAAAATGAACCGATACCTTACAAACATGTGTTTTGCAGCGTATGTAGTAGTATTTTCTCAAATTTAGGTAGCAGAAAACCCTATAAAAACTCAGGTCATGTGAAGCCTGCTTCTCTTAAGATGCAAAATCTGCAGCAATTAATTTGCGGAGTGTTCTTCTTATAGCGGTTTTTCATATAGAATTTTGGTGCGCGATTACTCGCTCTATCAGCAGGGGGACAGACGGACAGACAGACAGACAGACAGACGGACAGATAAACAGACGGACAGACAGACAAACCAAATCTATATACAGCATTTCCTGTGTTAATACGGTAATAACCATGTGAAACCAAACTTGACCTAACCCATCCTAACGTAGCCTATCCAAACCTAACCTAGAAATAGAAAAATACAAATAGTGCCATTAAGATTAATTTTCTGGTTCCCTTAAATTTCTGGAGTAATGGTCGGTTGTGACAATTTCGGGCTTGCGGTGTAACAGGCACAATCCTAATGTAAGATATTATAATGCTCCCAATTAAGTTTATATTTTTAGGTTTTATACGTACAATGCTTTCTGGTTCGGTTTCTTTGAGCTCCCAATCGGTGTCAGTTGTACTATTGTGTAATGGATTGCGAAAACACGGAGCATGCAACGCTAACGGTTCATTGCTCGCAAGTTCAAACCTAAAGTGTGTAAGAATCAGATTCTTCAAATCCGTACTGCTGGATTGAGCCCATCAACAATCAAGGAAGGCTCCCTGACTTATAAATGCACAATTTTGAACATTATGACTGATTAAATATAAGTTTACCACCTATGACTTCCCTTTACGACCTTATTTATTGCAACTTTGTCAACATACATATACCTACTATTTATGTTTAGGCGTGTGAAGTACTATGTATCTTTGTATGCCTATGTATTTTTTTTATTCAGCTTACTGACATTTCTGTTCTGTGTTATTGTCGTAAACAGTTAGTCCAGCCTTTGCCGAAGCGTTTTGTGGGATTCCTACCAAATTATTTCAGTAAGTATATCACTCTTAGCAAATAATTAAGGAAGAAAGGTTAGTTGTATATGTATGTATCTCTCCAATATTACAAATTAGAATAGTATTAGAGCCACAATCAAAAGAAAAAACTATACAGGCACCTAGGTAATATGTGACTGTATATGTACAGTAGCACAGTTATTTTTACAGGCTGAATACTAAAATACTATGTATGTACTACTTCATGCATTCTCAATCAAATAAATACGTACTTAATCTCATTCAGTGAGCATTCATCAAGATTAGGTAAATTAATATTCATTTTTACCGTTTCTTTACAGACACTCTTGAATATTGTAGAATGCTGACAGTGCAGATCCCGGATCGCTGAAATGATTTAACAAATACTACGCCATATTGTAAATTGGAGCGTAAATCATAGATTGACCAACTGCTAGGGTGCTGAATATTTCATACCAGTACGCATTTATGTTTTATATTAAATGTATACCTACGGTATACGCATTGGGACACAATAAACTGTTGTAACGGGCATAGCCAAAGAGCGGAGTGTGGAGTGTGATATGTGATCATATGTGACGTCACAAACTCCATCTACTATGACCTTGACCTTTAATCCGCTAAGCAGCACCATTATCAGGAATCATTTGGTGAAACGGGTTAAAACCCGTTTCAACAAATGATTCGGTCCGTTGGTTCGTGAGTTAAAGGCACTTAGACGCTGCAGACCTTGACCGTTGACCTTTGATGCGAAGATTTTATTACCTTAACATTATAAGACATTAATTACTGAAACCGTTTTAGAAGCTGGTGGAGAACTTGTTGAGTAGATTGGAGGTTGACCTTGACCTTTGACCCAAGCGAATAAACATGATACGTTATGCACACCGCACCATACGCCTTTAACCTTTCACCTTTGACCCAGCGTATTTAGCACAATGCTCTTAGGAGAAATCGATCGGTGAAAACCATTTTGAAGTCAGTTCAACGCGTATTGCGTCATAGGGTGACCTTGACCTTTATAACAGGGTATATCGTAGTTTGACCCGACGTTGCACTTCGTGTCAAAATTAGGATTCAATTAGTGAAAAAAGTTTTGGGATCGGAACAGTGGTTCTCCAGTTATAAGCCCGACTCAGACGGACAGAGAGACATACAGTCTACAGACAAAATCAGTACAACACTTGTGTCCAGGGGCATAGCCAGCATCCTATATATAATAGCGCTAGGACCGGCTATATATATATATTTCTTTCTTTCTTTCTATATTTATTTGTCTCTAAGTTTGCATCGTTTAAACACTCGCGCCACCAGTCAATTTCCATGGCATGGGGTCACTGTGAGACATGAGAAAA
>JAQFZY010000273.1:0-35548 GCA_034696285.1 Hypogastrura burkilli
CAAGCGTAGAGCCAACCTCGCTAAGCGGCGGAGCCGCGTGCGCAAGTATAAGACACGAGCCGAAGGCGAGGTCGTTATTTGTATTTTATATAATATGTCGTATTCATGTATCAAGTCTTCTGCTGTCTGTTTGTGCGTCTTAAATTAGTATTATCCAACTTCGTATTTAAATTCCATAGGATGGCTCCCACGGTAAAATAGACGCCTTTCTTTACCTATCCCTACCCTGCCTATCCCTATCCCCCAAACGCATTCAACCCAAGAAACCCAGAGTAACAAGTTACATGTATAACAGACAAGGCACTCTTAAGGCCTTTGAACTTCCAAGAAGTTAAGGCAAACAATGAAAAGGAACAAGTCCTTTGCGACAAAATAACAAAAACTTTGACAGGATTTTCATTTTTGTGAACAATCAACAGTAAGAATAGCATTGGGTACAGTAGTACTGAGAAAAGAAAACCTGACGGTTGACCTACCAAGAATACAAATGTCACCCCATCATTTCCATTTTGATTTAACAGTAAATACCTTTATGCATTGTGCATTTTATTGCTTTAAAGTCTCGGTAGGTGCGTATAGTATGTGGTATTATATATTGTATGTAGTAGTACTGTTCGCCACCCTGTCTGGATGGTCAACAACGGTCCACCATAACGCAAGCCTACATATTGTGTATCAAGAAAGAAGCGTATACACGTTTCTAAGCTAATTCTAAAATCTATTTCCCTACTAAATAGTTATGCGGCATCAAAACATATGTATAAGTTTTAGCATAAGACGTATAAAGATAACAACAGGTTAAAAAATTACTATTGTTCATTGCTAGGTTAGAGTTAGATTAGTGTTGGCTAGGTTAGATTGTGAGTTGCGACTACAAAAAAAAAAAAAAATATTCCGATGAATTTTAGCTTTTCCGGTGATAGTCAGGTTAAACTTTACTGTTTTTATCTTTTTATGCTAAGGTCTATATTTTTTAAGCTACATTAAATACAGGTTTTTCCCTACAGGTTATCTAGTAGTATCTAATATTACAATTAAGTAATAACAAATAAGTACCTGCAACACGAAATCACTCGATTAACAGCAGAACCATAACCAGCAGCTTGTACTTTTGAATCCAAAAATAAAATAACAATAACCACACGCAGTGCGGTCTTAGGTCATAGGTCTTATCCATTATTTGCCTGAGTAATTTCACATATTCACAAGTAGGTACTAAAAGTGTGTACAGTACTGCTGCTACTACTTATGCGGTAGTACATAGTATACTGTGGCATGTCTGTTATGCCAGGGATTACCTACATGGTTAAATGGTTAAGTAAAATTAATTATTTATATTGTTCTACTAATGTAATAACAATAACTGTAAGCTCGTGATTAGAAGTTAATTCGCACATTAGACTCAATATTCACATTTTAAGAAGTACTACTTATACTAGTGACAACTGCAAACAAAAAATAGGCCCCTTACCTGTGCCCTTAATTGGGCAGTAGCAAGAGAGTTTTTCAGTAATAGGTAAATTGAATTTGCTTAATTTCTTTCTTAGGATTTAGGATGGTGTGTACCTGGCCAGCCGTTCACTTTTTAAAAGTGACCCTAATTCTATGAAAAATGAACAATAGCACTTCACAATTTATACTTCGTAGAAACGGAGTATTGTATGGATTATCTCCCTGTCATACCCATAAGAATTAAGAATGTTGAATGATCCCTTTTCGGCTTTTCGATTGACAAATTGTTCATTTCGGTCATGGTAGCTCTAGCTCCTGTACCTATTGTACTACTACCCGTCCGTGCTACTACTACATGTACTACTAGTACTAGTGGGTTTACCTGGCCTCTGAAACCCCTGAAGAGCGACTGCAGAGATTTGCCTATAACTTCAGATAAATATTAGAAGTTAACTTGTCAATTAAAATTTAACAAAGTTTCAGGCGACAAAACATTCAGTTAATTATACAATTAAGTACCATATTTTCAGTTCTGGACGAAAAAGTAAATAAACTTTGTTTTACTTGAGGTGTAACCTTTGTAGCTTGCGCCTGGATTTCAATTTTGAAAGTTGAGAAGGTCGGGAGCACGTGGGAGCTTTTTAGTTGGGTCTGCGGCTTGAGAGGGTAAACAAAGGTCCAGTGACTGCTCTCTGAGTCTGTTGTGTTTGTGTTTGTAAACAATAGGACGCGGTGTCAGTTTTCAAGAATGAAGCACCCGGCCCAAGCCCAACTCCACCCCATCAGCATCATCAGTCATGACCCGGCGGAAGCTGAGGGCAAGGGTCATAGAGGAGCATCGGGACAGTGTAAGATATAGCTTCGTAATAATATTTTTGTTTTCGTTGTCATGTTGGTGTTTCCTATGTCGTAGACTTCACCTTCCCATTGTTGCATAGAGCGTGTATTGTGTATCTGTGTGTCTCTTGTGTGTCTGGTGTTTGATAAAGTGTTAAATTAAAGCCTGCTTTCAGCAGCTTGGGACCAAAAGGTGTTTAGCGGCGAAAAATTCAGAATAGGCCATGGAAACTGACACTTTATTATGATACAAAAGTGAAGTGTTTCTATGCCGACAGCGAAACTTGAAAAGAACATTTAGAATAATTTATTTACTTCTGTTAATCTGATTTGATTTACATAAGAGATCTGGGAAAACGTCTCATAAATCTTAGTGTTTCGAAAGTTTGAAGTACAAGTACGTTTTGTAAGTTAACTAGTTTTAAAGGTAGTTTGATATGGATATGGCGCTTTACGTCGTTCGAGTTTATATACTAGTGATGCTTGGTCTATTGTGCGTTGTGTGATTTGAGTTTACACATAACATACGTTCTACGCTTATACATGAACCGCTTAACTTCGTATTGAGTTTTTTAAAATTAAAAATGATTAGTCAACTGCATGTATCGAGCCATGCCCACCATTTTGCTTCTCAGGATATGACTAGAAATATGGTGTAAGGCGTTATATTTTTAGTATTTTGTGAAGCATGGTATGACCTTCGTTATATAATAATTAGGGTCTAATAGAGCCCCTAAACAGCAAAGAAGCAGCCTTATTTTACGTGCGACATCTGAACTTGTCGGAACAATTTAAAGCGTGACCCACACACAGACGGACGGACGGACATACCAGACTATCCTATAGACCTTTTGGTCTAAAGCTTGTGTTCTTATTGCCACCAGACGACGTATGACATTCCTATCAGTACGCCGTCGGTCGTCTAAATAGTTGGGAACGAGTGCTGTAGGATTATTAACTTCATCTTAGTCTTTTGTGTTTTGTGAGCAACAGAAATAATTTTTAGTTCAAGAGAATCAGCATTTTTCGGCTGAAGTCAAGATATCTAGGTCCCAAACCTCGAATAATGTTTTATTGCTGTAATAACTTACGTCATTTTAATACATAGGTTAGCAATAGTTTTTAGACCGCATACATTAAGCAATTACTTAAATACATAAATAGTTACACAATGTACAATACAACATGAACGCCTCAAACAGTTCTCCGTTCTCGTCTTCATCGTAATTCTCATTTTGTCATTTTATCCATACCCATGCATACACATAAACCATAGCTTTTACATTTACAATGTAGTATGCTACACTGTGTCTGGAGTAGAATCTTTCTCTTAATTACGAGTATATGTAGCTAACTAATAGCGGATGATGCTGTAGTCTTGAGTCTTAATATTTACTTAGTAGTAAGTATCTCATATCTCATGTCATAAAAGTACTAAGTACTATAATATTTACGATGCTGTACATTGGCAATATTTGGCCTTGCATTATTTCAAGGGCATTATTTCCTGCCGCCTATAATGTTTTTTATATTGTTACTATTCATATTTGGTATATGTATATGGTATATGTTTATGATTATTGATTAGTACTGATGTATGTTGTTTTTAATTAATATTTCCAGCTCCGCCAACTCAGCAATATCAAAAATGGAGTTTCGAGACCGGTGTTCAAGTCACGGTCAGCGATCGGTTCAAATTCTTGTTGGGAATCATGGTTGTTTTTGCCATCTCCGGCGTTCTCGTCTACAATCGAATTCGGAGCCTGGAGAGCCGGAACGAGGTGCTCCAGGCTCAGCTCAATAGCATCCATTCCACTCTGAATGAAATTATTATCCGTCTTCCAATGGTACCTGATACTGATACTGTTAATCAAGTTCCTACACCGTTCGGTGCCTTTCCCTTTTCAACTCCTCTGGATGGCGACGAGGAAACAGAAATCGGTCCTAGTGCCTTAAACCCAAGGCCAGCAGCTAACATTAGTCGTAAAACTAAAAGAAGCGTAAATGATACAGACTCGCTTGAGGACAGCTCAAGCTCAATTAATAATGGGTCCAACGAAGTAACGAAGTCTGACCCCTTAAGTTCTAAAATTAGAAATGCGAGGAGAATTAAAGAACGGGAAAGAGGTAAAGGCGGAAAACTTCGTGATGAACTCATGAAATTGAAACTTAAACTGAAGCTTGCCAACTCACGACGCCGAGCTGCTATTTCTGATCTCAACAGAGCCAAGCTTACTTCTTCCCTTGCTTCTGGTATTCATACTTTTAATCGCTTTTTAGTAAACTAGGAAAAAGTTATGTTGATTTTAGGTTCTTGAAGCGTGTTTAGTAACGCAATCAAGCGGTTTTAAGCTCAAATCTAAATATTTTCCCTAAATTATGCAACAGTGAAGCGTCCAAAGTAGAACCTACTTCTGTCAAGCTATACTCATACAACGTCCTTAGCTGATGCAGATGTGGAAAACAATGCAGAAATTACTACGTCGTAGTTAAGTTGAAGTCAGGGTTCTCCTTCCTATGGAGTCAGGACATTGAGCTTGTCTGTAATTAGCCATTTTTATTCTGATTATCACTCTCCACTTCCTCAAAACTTTGCTTACTTTGTAAGCTTACTGATTAAGCGCCAACGCACTGCAAATTCACGGCATTAGCACAACTTTACAACTCATGCGACGTACGAAAGTATTACAGTACGTTGTACATTATACTAAAACAAATGTTCCATGCAACCATGAATGCCATGCATTTTATTTGCATTTACAATTGCAACCTTTAATCATGTTTTAAAGCCAGCTTTCCTTGTTTTTATTTTTAGAAGCAAAGGCGATTTACTTGGTGCCGACCGGGAATAACATAAACATTGAGAAACGTGAGCGTAAGGACAATGACAATAGAAATGCTTACACTACTGCTCACTATTTGTTTCTCAAACTTTCTGAGCCTGCGTATGCTTTTATTGATTTTTCCTTTGTTTAGTAGAACTCATTGGGCCTTGGTACGTAGCTGAGGATGGGAACGAGTATGGCTTCAATGACCTTTGGTACAAAGACATTGCTCTTGACGGTAACGGAACTTCCGTTATCTTTCAAGAAAGCGGCTTACATCTGATTTATGCTCAGGTAAGCTTGAATCAAACATCGAAGATCGAAGTAACGGAACAATTTTAAAAGAGCATTTGTTTTCATCGTGAAAGTGACATTCAATTTGGTTCCTATTTTACCAGGTTTACTATCACCTCACACTTGGTCACAAGGAGAAGCCGGCACCAATGGGCTATCGAATCTACGTTCGAAAGAATCCAAAGGGGAAAAATCCAATGTTCCAGCGTCCAATTCCGATAGCCGAGTGCGTCCCGTCGTATCCTTCAACCTACTATCAAACTTGTTTTACGCAAGTTGCGTGGTTAGTTGTTATAATTCACATTTTACGAAATACGTCACATCGCGTGAATTGTTACTATACGTGATGTTATACTCTATTAAATTTTTTAATAGGTTCATGGACAAAGGGGATCAAATCTTTCTAGAACACTTCGCGAAATCCTTCCCAATGATTGAGGCTGACAAGCAAGGAAAAACATTCCTAGGAATCGTTAGACTCTCCGGCTCCCATTATTAGTGTGTGAAAGGTGCCAATATTAATTATTTCATGGCAAGACAATCGACTGTGACTATTGACAATGACCAATGGAATCTACTGGACAGATCTTGGGGGACTAGCTTTTGAAGGATAAAGTTTATATATAACAATTGCTGGACAGTAACAATGAAATAATTTATACCCGATAGAATTGAACGGGACGATAGCTAGGAATTTAAGAAATTACATTATTATACATAGTCTAGCCTGATGTAGAATCTCTCTCATCTCTTTAAACCCTCTGAAGTATTACTTATGAACACATTATTACTAGTAGCAATATAATTAGTTTAAATTCTTATATTGCTAATTTCCATAAGTATTTTTATTTTTAGACCAATTATAGGCATTATATTACAGACATACTTGTACTAGTTATTCTATTTGAAGACTGTAATCAAATCATAACTACAAGAATTGCTCAATACAATGTACTTAACTAACATACCCACAAAATGAAATATTAGGTGTACGGTATGTTGTTCCTTTTGTACTCTTCAAGTGATAGTCGTGTGATTATCGTTCTTCAAGATTGTCGTAAGTGTCCCTCATCCTAACGCGTCGTAGGGTTTCGTTCTAATGAGTATTACTTAGTTCTAATCATATTCTACTATAGTAACTACTTCTACTAAAGTTAGTTTACATAGTTCCTACCTATCGACTGCGTTTGCCATTACAAGTCGCCAGTGCATTGTTGTTTTTTTATGGACTTTTCTAATAAATTGACTACCTACCAAAAGTCGTCCTCATTCTCACTGTCAGTTCCCTTAAGCTTAAAATAATACTCGTTGGATAGTTCCGGAAGTTTGGAATGCTCGTCCTCCGGTGCTGGCTCTCCACTTCCATTATTATCCGTGGCAGCACCAATGTCAGCTCCCAGTACTATCACTTTGCAGTCAATTTCTTCCTGCTTATCCGAATTTGTAGTGTCGTATTCTACGGGTTTGTCCAAAGCCACTTTAGTGTCCTCCAGGCTTTCCTTTTCAGGAACTTTGGCTGAAGGGTCCGTCACCTTCGGCGGCTCCAATTCTGAGAGTGAGAGTTCCGGTACGGACTCCTCTTCCTGCTCGTCCATGTGGTCACCGGGGTCAGAGTCGAACCTAAAGTCGAACTTTGTGGGCGTCAGGATCCGCTTCCCGTGAGGCTCATCCACCTCCGATGTCTCTTCAGTGCTAATAAGGTCCTCTTGACCCTCCGGAGATCCGGTCTTGACCTCCATTGAGTCCGCCTCACTCCCCTCCGCATTTTCTGGATCATCCTCTACCTCAGACTCTAACTCGGACTCAAAGCCTATGTCATAGTTACAGTTGGGCTTCTCACTGCCGTTTGACACGGCCAGTCTACTTTTAATTGACCCCAAAATATTCTCGGGGTGTTCCGTCTCACTGAGTGACCTCTGGACCTCCTTAAGGCTTGGCTCATGCTCAGACTTAACTTCTTCATTGACCTCGAACGTGACAGATTTTGTATTCTTGGTTTTTTCTATCATGGTGAGCAGTTCGTCTACACCACTTATTGTGTCAACTTTAGAATTTGAATCTTCACGAACGTCGTCACCTTTTTTGTGTTCCACGTATTTGTCAAAGAAGGACTTCCGAAGGGCTTCTGCGGCGGCTGAAGAGACTCGAATTTCCTCATCCTAATATAGGAAAATTAGCGGATTTGTAATTCTTAATACCTAATGCTAATACTACAACATAATTCGTACTTACTGGTAGCGACACAGGCTCCGGGATTTTGGGCTTGACAACTTCGTTTTTGATTAGCGATCTTGTAGGCCACTCAAGTTTAGGACTTGGTATCAAAATTTTTTCAGTAAGGAGGAAGCCCATATTTAGTGGTAGTTCCGGGGAAGCCTGAGCGTCCTCACTTTTGCTCTGCCGCCGCTGTGACCAAGGAGTCTTCGACGTAGCTTCCAAAGTCGTCTGTTCTAAACACTTGACGTCCGTTGGTTGGGAATTATCTGTAGTTATCTCTGGCTCAGCCTCGTCACTTTTTCTCTGCCGCCATTGTGACCAAGGCACCTTTGCTGTTGCTTCTGATGTCTTCTGCTCCAGGAAATTGAACTCCGTAGATGCTCCGGCATCGGCTGATCTAGCGATCTCCGGTTTTTTCATGTAACTTCTGCTTTTGGTTTGACCCCATTGTGACCAAGGCGTCTTTGATTTTGCTTCCGAAGTCTTTTGGTCGAGCAAATTGACCTCCGCCGTTGGCCCTCCGGCTTCGGCTGAATTAGTTATCTCTAGCTTACCCTCCTGGCCTCCTTCGACCAGCTGTTGGCCGGGCCAAGATATTTTGGGCTTGGAATTATCCTCTTCGAGCACGGGGTCAGTGCCATCGGCAATCTCAGTTTCCGATAGTTTTCTGTTTACTTCGGGTACATTCACAGTTTTGGCGTTTACTTCTTCCGGTTTAGCCAAAATTGTAGTGTCGATTTCTAAGAGATTCTCCATAATCACTTTCGAGTCTTCCTGACGTTCCTTTTCTGAAACATTGACTGAAGGAACCGTCTCCTTCGGCGGTTCCCGTTCTGAGAGCGAAAGTTCCGGTACGGACTCCTCCTCCTCCTCCTGATCCCCCATGTAGTCGTCGGGGTCAGAGTCGAAGCCAATGTCGAACTTTGTTGGTGTAAGGATCCGTTTCCCTTGATACTCCTCGATCTCAGACTTCTCTTCAGTGCTCATAAGGGGCCCTTGACCCTCCGGAGACCCTGTTTTGGCCTCCTTTGAGTCCGCATCGTTGGTCCCCTTCTCCTTCATATTTTCAGGCTCATCCTCTACCTCAGACTCTAACTCGGACTCAAAATCCGTATCATAGCTGTAGTTGAACTTCTCACTTCCGTTTGACATGGTCAGTCTACTCTTAATTGAGTCTACGTTATTCTCGCTCGTCTGTCTGCTCTTAACTGAGCCCAAAGCATTCTCGGCGGGTTCCTGCTCACTGACTGACTCCTGGTCCTCCTGAATGCTGGCCTCATGCTCAGACTCTACATCATCAATGATCTCGAACGTGACTGATTTGCTACTCTTGAGGGATGGGATTTCTTCGGCTTTCTCTGTCCCGATGGGCAGTTCCTCGATATTGACTGTGTCAACTGTAGATTTTGAATCTTCAGGAGCATTTTCAACGTTTTTGGGCTCCACGTACTTATCAAAAAAGGATTTTCGAAGGGCTTGTGCGGCTGCTGAAGAGACTTTGATCTCCTCATCCTATAATGGCAAATTAATTAACATGTATTCTTAGACTTTGATAGTGCCCCAGTTCACAATATAATTCGTACTTACTGATAGCGACACAGGCTCCGGGATTTCTGGTTTGACAACTTCGTTTTTGATTAGCGGCCTTGGAGGCCACTCAATTTTAGGCCTTGGTTTCAAAATGGTTTCAGTAAAGCTTAAACTCGTACTTTGTGTCACATCTGTCGATGCCTGAACCTCTTCACTTTTGCCCAGCCGCCATTGCGACCAAGGTGTCTTTGGTTCCAAAGTCTTCTGGTCGACAAAGTTGACCTCCGTTGGTGCTCCGGTCTCGACTGAATTAGTTATTTCCGGTTTGTCCTCGTCACTTTTGCTCTGCCGCCATTGTGACCAAGGCATCTTTGATTTTGCTTCCAAAGACTTCTGCTTCAGAAACTTGACTTCCGTTGGAGCTCCGGCTTTGGCTGAATTATTGGTTTCTGGCTTATCCTCGTCACTTTTCCTCTGCCGCCATTGTGACCAAGGCATCTTTGATTTCGCTTCCGAAGCCTTCTGGTACAGAAAGTTGACCTCCTTTGATGCTCCGGTTTCGGCTGAATTGGTGATCTCTGGCTCAGCCTCGTCACTTTTGCTCTGCAGCCATTGTGACCAAGGCATATTTAATTTTGTTTCCGAAGCCTTCTGGTCCAGAAAGTTGACCTCCGTTGTTGTTCCGACTACGGCGGATTGAGTGATTTCTGGCTTATCCTCGACACGTTTGCTCTGCCTCCCTTGTGACCAAGGAATATCTGATTTTGCTTCCCAAGTGTTCTGATCTAGAAACTTGACATCCGTTGGTGCTTCGGTTTCGACTAAATTAGTTATGTGCGGTTTGTCCTCGTCACTTTTGCTCTGCCGCCATTGTGACCAAGGAAGTTTGGATTTAACTTCCGAAGTCTTCTGCTTCAAAGTCTTGACCTCCGCTGGTACTTCGGTTTCAACTGGATTCGTTATCACTGGCTTATCCCCGTCACGTTGGCTCTGCTTCCACTGTGACCAAGGAATCTTTGACTTTGTTTCCAAAGTCTTCTTGTCGGGAAAATTGACTTCTGCTTTCATTGTTACTTCGGTTGAGATTATCGATTCTGGTTTATCCATGGTACCTTTGCTCAGCGGCCAGTCAGGCCATGGACTCTTTGAGTCAGCTTTCGAAGTTTTCTGGTCCAGCAAATTGACCTCCGTTGGTGCTCCAGCCTCAACTGAATTAGTTATGTCCGATTTGTCCTCGTCGTTTTGGCTTTGCCGCCATTGTGACCAAGGCATCTTTGATTTTGCTTCCAAAGTTTTTTGCTCCAGAAACTTGACTTCCGTTGGGGCTCCAGCCTCAACTGAATTAGTTATGTCCGAATTGTCCTCGTCACTTTGGCTCTGCCCCAATTGTGACCAAGGCATCTTTGATTTTGCTTCCAAAGTTTTCTGCTTCAGAAACTCGACTTCGGTTGGAGCTCCGGCTTTGGCGGAATTAGTGGTCTCTGGCTTATCCTCGTCACTATTGCTCCGCCTCCCTTGTGACCAAGGAATATTTGATTCTGCTTCCCAAGCGTTCTGGTCTAGAGACTTGACCTCCGTTGGTGCTCCGGCTTCGACGGAATTAGTAGTCGCCGGTTTGTCCGCGTCACCGTTACTCAGCTGTCGGTCAGGCAAAGACATTTCGGGTTTGTCTTGCAAACTCTTCTCGAATTCCTCGTCATCGTCTTCATCGTCCCATGGACTCGGCTCCTTTGGGCCTGAAAAGTCCACTCGATGGTCATAAACAAAGCCGGGGTCCCCCGGCCGGATAAGGTTCCTTTGGAAGGACTCCTGCATTATCTCCTTCTTCCGCGAGAGCTCAGCCAGAGAGACTTTGTTGAGGTCTTCCTCTGGATTGATTTCATATTCTTTATCAACGGCTTCAGAGGCTTCGTCTAGATTTACGAACAATACAAACAATAAATCACCTTATGGTACATTTAGTAGGTACACTTACCAACGTTGATCCCCTTCCGGATCTCCTGAATGATCCTCATCATTTTCTCAATCACAACGGCTGGGACGTCGGCCAGGAAGGCCGTGTGCCGGTGACGGAGGAGGAAGGCAAACTTTTTCACGTCCGACGTCTCTGTAAACTTTCGGAGCGGCATGTCACGTCTCCGAAGCTTCTTGATCCCGCCTGACCATTTATGGTACATGAGAATCAACTTGGGCGGCCTGGACTTGAGTCCCAGCTTGTACGGAACGATCCGCTCTGCTGGATCCGTACTCATAATTCCAATTCTCACTCAAATATGAAGATTTGTATTGGAAATAGGGCAAATATTGACACCTATAAATTTATTCGAAATACGAAATAATCCAGTATTTATTTTTAGAGTGTCGTGAAACTCAAAATCTTTCTAGAAGAATGGATCAATAAATCGTCTCCAGATTAGACCCAAAAGAGAGAGTGAGAAGCAGTTTGGAAACTCTGTCAATAATACGATTGTTTTGTAAACATGTTGCCATGGTAGCATAACATTTGGACTTGTACCTTTTCACTCATCGTTCTTGAAGCTTAAGCTGTCAATTTCTACACAGACAATACCTGAGTTTGGAAATTAGATTACTATGCACCTATACTCATGGGCTTCTCCAGCCTTAATATTCGGGAAGGGGTTAAGTTTGTCCAAAATCCACAACCTATTTTTCGAGTTTTAACGTTGGAAAGTGTTGACATGAAACACCCAGGAATTCCTATGCTTAAGAAAAGTCTCGGCGTCCCCCATAAATATAGGGCTAACCCAAAGCCAAATCCAAAGCAAGTATTCAGCGAATTTGAACTTCCTTGATTTGCGGGAAATGTTGTTCAAACTTTCAATGCGTGCAATTTTCATCTTGTCTATGTTCGGCTTTTTGCTTTTTGAATAATTTTGAACTGAATTACTGACTTCCGTCTCTCTTTTTGTCTACAAAGTAATTCAATCACAATAAATTAGGAAGCGGTTGGTCTCGAGGCTGATCGTGTTACAGTAAATTCAGGTTATTGTGTCACAACATTCAACATTGTCAATTGTGTAAGTTCAGGTTAGAAAACTCAATAATCTAATTGTGAATTGATAATTAAAATGTAAAATTAATACTGTTTTTATTAACTTGATCTTCACCTTTTTAACACCTATAATTTGTAAATATGATGGAACTGGGCAGCAAGTGGTACTGTTGCTAGAATACTGGCAGCGTTTCCACGCTGGATAGCGATGCTGATTTGATTCGCTGGATGAGGAACGTGGTAGATCTTGGCTCTCCTGTCACCTGTATATATTGATATATAATATTGTAATATTAAAATATCGAGTGGCCTGAGCTAGCCTGAGCTTATATGGCGTATATGGCGTATTATACATGCGCGTGTTAGTAATTAGTAGGTGCATTTACAGAGTTCTAGGTTTTAATGATTTAAATAAGATTACTAGTTTCTTGTTTTACAGACCGGCTGAAATTGAAAGTTGGAGGACATAGGCTGGAACTTGCAGAAAATGGTTTATTTACATCCGTTTCCGGTTCCTGTCGAAGGCGTTCGATACCAGAACTCAAGCATTGTTGCTGTAGTGGACAAAACAGAGTTGGGGAAAGGGACACTCTTTGTTACTGAAAGGTACGTACTCAAAACAATTATCTGGAGTACAACAAAGTAGTACTACCTGCTAACATTGTTCGGTGCAAGGTGCTGTCGTTTCCAATATGAAAATAACGATATATTTACACGTTACTAACCCCAAGTCATACATTACGTTTAAGTTCTATTCTATTCTAATTGAAATTTTGTGAAATGAACAGTGAAATGTCTTGGATCAGCGGGATTACAGGAGAAGGATTTAGCATTCAATATAAGAAGATGAGCCTTCATGCAATCTCACGGGACGAAAATGTGTACCCTGTTAGCTGTCTCTATATCATGCTCAACGGGGTTCTGGATGAAAGTGAGTTTCTAAAATTATAAATTATATGATTGGGTTACAGCTTACAGTGTATCAGTTCAAAGGCAAAGGCTGACCCGCGTCATAGGACTTAAATTAGTTTTTGATGATATCAGGTGAGGCCGAAGCTGAGGTAGAATCGGATGAAGACCACGTGGACCCTGATGAGGTCATTACCGAGATTAAGTTTGCTCCCGAGGACTCCGAGATCCTACCTTCCCTCTACACCGTGGTTCAGGAGTGTACACTCCTTCATCCTGACTCTGCCTCGGATATGACGGGTTTGTTTAAAGACATTGGTTCGTGGGCTTTCACTCAATTTTACCCGAGATATTATTATTTGCTCAGTAGCTATTCATGAATTGGACACAGTTCTCAACAAGAATTTCGTTTTTATGTTGAACAGACGAGGAGGTAGTAGAAGAGGAGGAGGATGCTGACTACGGTGGCGGTGGGGATCCAGGCTATGAGGACAATGATGAAGAATGGGAACAGGCTCCTGGACTTCATGGGGCCGGGGACGGGGCCGGGAGTAATGGAACGAATCCCCACCAGTTTGATGATCCAGAGGTTTAATGTACTTACTAACAACTAAGGCACCTCGGAGAATTTACTGTATGGTAGGTATTGGCCGTACAAATTCCTCTTATTGGACTTATTTTTCCTGCATGTTCTATTATTTAGGTAATTGAAGAAGTATTCATAACTTTAACGAGTAACATCGTAACTACTACGTAACATACCATGTTTGCTCTGAATTAAGACAAGACTAAGAATCTATTTATCTATGTAAGCTGTAGGTATGTTGTTGACACTGGAAATTCATCCTTGGATGCTTTTGCTTTTGTTTCCAATTAGGCCCAATTGTCAAGAGAAAGTATTGTGTTGACTTAATAAATGTTTCTCATGGCCATGTTACATAATCCTGAAGCAGTTATTACTGCCTCATCAGTTATGACTACGTAGATAGTAAATAATACTATTTACCGTTAGTGCTACCTGTAAGGTTCAGTGAGCATTTGTACGGACCTATCTACGGGAATGATGTTAATTATGTCCAGCCGTATCTGTCGCTAATAAGCTAAACGCATATTCCTCATAGCCTTTCAGTATTTACATTACACACGGCAGGTATTAGGCAGTTGGATAAGTATTCCAGATGGGAAGCGCTGGTATAATGTCAGTGGATTAAACTATCCTTCCACGACCATCAATACTCCGCTCATATGAACAATGCACAATACAGAGTAAACAAGACAGTAAAACGCACTAAAACAATTTGTTGTAACAATAGAAAAGGCGTTTAATATAAGTCCATTGGTAGGTTGTAGGGAAAGTTGTTTACCAAGCAAGATTTTGGAATGTGGTCTACTATTATATTACTGACTACGCTTTATCTGTGTAGTAGCAGGTGCAACTTTATGTGCGAAATTGAATTGCAGGGTTTAGATCTATGTACTTACAACTACAGTATGCCTTGATTCTGCCCTTGCTCTTCACTGCACTACTGTTCTTTTATACTTCTCCTCGATCCATCAACCCTGCTAAGTGAAGTAAACTGATTTGACTGCCGGAAGGCTTCAGATTTACCTTAGTCTCATTTTTTGGCTCAATTGGTCCCATATACATATTTACTATGCACGCTCAACCTGTAGGTCATTTGCATGGCATGTTCTTGAACACTGTGTACTCATCAGAAGATACGGGCCGAAAGTGACCATGAAAGACTTGATAATACCTCGCTAGTTTTGACTTTAATTGCTCTTTTTTTTCTATTGTATTGGGCTCGATCTTTCAGCAATAACTAATAACGCATGCAGGGCTACAATCGTCACATGTAAGTTGAGGTACCTCCTCCGCCCATAAAAAAATAGTGCACGGAGTAACAATGGTAGACAATAAGCCATGGACATTCCTACAATAATGGACTATACCTACCTTGGGAATTGGGCTGGGGGTAGTGCTGAGCTGTTGGAATGGCCATCCTCCAAACAACTGGTCCTTGTGCTTCTTCCCATTTGATCCCTACACCAATTGTCCGTCGGCCGAATACAATGTGTAGACTCATCCTCCCTATTGTACCATGGTCAGGTATTGCGAATTCCGACTCCCCACCTCTAGTATTTGCCTAAATTTTATATAATTGTGTGCTATAGTGAACGGATCAGAACACTATGCATGATATGCTGAGATTGAAGATCCACCTGCCACTGCTATAAAGTTAATGATCGACGAAGAGGCTTCTGGTCAGTCATGTTGGGCTCTTATTCCAGGCGTGCAAAAAGTTCATAAACGAGTTACGTGAATTCTTTGGAAATGTTTTGAGCACGCCTAGTAGGTCTTGTATAAGGTTTCAAAGTCAGCTCGGAGACATACGTGGTCGTCTCTTGTAGTTATTGGTAATTAACTAAAGTTACGTACCTACTTCGTTATATTTTTGAAAAGAAAGCAGTGCAGTGAGTTTTACTTGGTGAACTATTTTGGGAGTCCGTAATTGTGACGGGACAGAAATTGGTAAGAAGATAATTTTTGAATTTCTGTTTTCTATGCTATTCCAATTAGTCTATGTACAGCACGTTATAGTGAATGCCAAAAAATTAAATATTAGCGTCACCACTTTATGTACATAAGTATATTATATTGTTTGCTGCTAATATTAAAGCCAGTCGCAGTCCACTTATTAATTTATTTAGGTTTATATTTTATGGTGTGTTAAGAGATTTAATTAGTTCTCGAATGGCTTTTTGACAGTTAAGAGTAGTTTACTGTTGACTCCTTCGAATTGGTTTAACACAACGTGGACCTTCTTAGTCCAATTCTTAGCATTTAGCATAGATTACCAGCTGAGCAGGTCACAGGAAAATTTTCCACTGTGTTACTTCCCAAATTTGAGAACCGGTTCATCATACTTCAAAATAATGGCAATTATTATGGCAATTATAATGGATTAAAATGAGTATAATTTTAACTCTGTTTGCGTGAATAAATTGCCAAAAGAAGGCGGCTTTTACTTGATTTTACGAGAGCTACACTGCACACTGCGTAATTCAAATGTAAACCCTATAATTGGGATGTAACAGAATAGCTATTCCTAGGAGTCCCAAATTACTGAACTAATAGTATTTTAAAATGCAATTATTGGTTACTGTTCCACAGGGACTTACCTAAATTCCTGTCTTACCTGCCTTGATTTAGATTATACTTGACATTGTCACTGCTGCTCAAGTTTAAGAGTATGTTCACCCTTCCCTTAAGATTGGTATTTAATGAGGGGCTTTAAATGGAAAATCACGAAACTTATTCCTGTCATATGTATGTACTGCTTCTTAATTTGTCTCCTGCCTATAGGTCTACCCTTTAGGAATTTCTTCAATACGAAGAAGCTATTAGTCCCTTTAGAACCTGAACATAATACTGGTACCTACTGGAAAGGAAAGCCCTGTACGATTTTCGTCAAGTCATCCATAATTATAATTTATCCAACTATTGTAAGATTTCACTTGGAGCATATTGAGCTAAGCACGACGAAAATGACTAAATGCTGTAGCAATTCCTGTATTAGGATGTCTAGGCACATATATCGTGACTAGTATTATTAGGATTCTCGTAAACTCATTTCGCTTTCTCTATCCAAATCCCAATGGGGGCTGAGCGGCTGAGGTTGCTTAAAGTTTAAAATCGAACAAAATGAAAATATTCTGTACTAATTGAAATGCCTTTGGCTCAGATATGTATTATATTCATGTGATTCTCGATTAAAAATCGTGAGGAGTTCTTGTGGCACACTGCAGGATTACTACATCGAATAACGTTTATTGTTTCATACTTTGCAGGCGTAACGACTTTTAATATGTATCTCACATTGAGATTTATACGTAGTTCAACTTTGGGTGCACTACTGTGGCCTGTAAGTTGGTAGAAATTACGTAGAAAGAAAACGCATTTAGCTTGACCGGTCGTTTACAATTAAAAGCTCCATTATGTCATGGTTATATAAAAGTAGCGGGAACCGGCAGTCCCTTATTAATATTATCACAGCCATTTCCAATGGAATTAAAACTATGTTACATATTTGGTGCAGTATTTATATTTAAATATATAGGTATATAACAACTTTTCTCCTTGAGCAATACCTTAATCTCCATCTCTATGTTCATGTCCAATGGCGACATTGCGAGTTTTCATATCTTACCACAGTCCAGTGATTTGGACAGGTAATTCCAGCGCTAATCAATTCCAACGAAAATTCAGATACATGCTAAATTACCGCATTAGGTAGTCGTTAAGCTAACCTCAAGATATATGCTTGGACATAGTTGGACATATTGTTAGACATATATTTGTAGGATTCTGTATACAAAATTAGTAGCGTGGGTAATTCTGACGTGGTGCTGCCTTGTGCCTAATTGTTGAACATCATGAACATTGACAGATAATCAGAATGATGTTAATTGTTATTCCTGTGAACCCTGCTGTTCCCATACTATCACTACGGAATGACGTCTCCTGTTTGCGCAGCACCGAGATGCGGTTTTCTCTTGCCACTTGCCAATAATAATGATTCAAATCAACTATTTACTGCACTTGGGTTAAATATTACCGTAACACTTGCTCATATTCATATAATACACCTATTATGTAATGCAGGTTTCTGGAAGGTGAAACTTGCAGCATTCGTATCCAGTTTTTTTCAAACCTTCCACAAGACCTGGACCAAATGCATAGGCGCATGGGACAAATGGGCAATTGAATTTATTAACTCGGGAAGAGATCACATCATAGTGTAAATTGGCCATTCAACCATAAAATATTTAACTCTGCTGCAACTGGGCATGAACTAAATTCCACTTTATACGAGCCCATTATTTTTGCATGCAATATTCAAATCTAACTTTACTAAGTAAATGCGGAAACGGTATTTTTTAATTTGGCGAAGTAAAGAGTTTATAGTCTACGTTTAAACTAGGCATATAAATGCAGTAGGCACGACAAGGATACCATTGTTGACTGTGTTATGGCAGCGAGGTAGAAATGATGTTGTGGGATTATTTATAGATCATTGAAAGACGACAATGAGCATAATATTGAGGCCGGAGTATTACCTTCATATATCATATGCTGCTAACTACTATGGATTGGTACCGAGGGCCTTATTAGTGTACAGTACACGATCGGAAAGTAATGTCAATCAGTGGAAGGATGAAGGATGCTGCAGAGGCAGACGAGATTCTTCCCCTTGTTTCTCCGCACCCTACCTTTCATTACCAAATTAGTCGTCAAGTGTCAAACTGCTCTGTGCTTAAGCCCTGTCCAACCTCCTTCTACTACTATATAGGAATATAAGTCATTCTATTGTCCACAAAAGTACAAGTAAACTTGGAACTCGGAAGGAGTAAGATACAATAGGATCACGTAATCACTTCACACCTTTGCACGTGTGTAAGTTAAAAAGATATAGTCTGCGTCGTCAAAGGAAGGCCGTTACCAAACTAAGGTTTTCAGAAGAAGTACTAAATTTTTGCTGGAGAAATACTGGAAACTAACTTACTGGCTACAGAACACTTAAAAAATAACTTAAAGTAACCAAATCAATACTTAGATGCGTTACTTACTGTTGAAATTGATTGTTGTTTTAAAAGTTGAAGTCAGGAGGGATAAGCGGTGTCAATGTATGTATTTTAGTTTTTAGTACATATATTAATATCGACAACTGCTATGTCTTTCATACGCACATACGCACTACTATGCTAACGGCTAACGGCTCACGGTTCCATATTTATAACTATTGATTTGCCTAACGTAAGAGGTTAGTGGAACTCTGATTCTCAAACAGGGAGTATATCATTAAATTGATTAGCAACTGTTCTTGCATATACGTAGCGGTATATTTACGGTATTTAACGATTTAAGATATTTTTGTGATAGGCTCGAATAACTGTCGGCCTTTTACTATTGAGAAATCAATGGGACAATACACGCAAACTGCGAACCCTCTGAAAGTTCCAAATCCGACAGTAACTTTATTTCATAAATACAATTCATTTGTTCAGAATTCATATAATAATTCAACCTATTTTTTACGGCGTGACAGTATCTCCCTATAACATAATTACTTTAATCGTACATTCTACACTCTCTGAACAGCGTAAAAAGTCCTTTGATGTCCCATTTGACAAAATCTTTAGCCTTGCTTTCTGAAGCTTAGGCATGTTGTATGGCACACGCCGCGCGGTATTACCTTTCGTCATTTTATGGGAACCATAAGCTCCAAATTCTCGCCAATACAAATAAATCCTGTATCCTATAGCACGCGTTTGTGCGAACTTTCTGCGTAGTACTGCGTATTCCTACATCAATTTTGGTCCTAATTTATCTGCCGTACCCCTCGTGTCTTGTGTACCTATTGTGTCAGAGCAGAAACTACAATAGTGTCAATTTCGCCGGATTACTGGGTATGCGTAGGTACCTATCTAATTTGAGTAATCTCCTTATCCTTGCAGCTCTACAACTCGAGACTCCGTCCGACCCTACCTCCACCTCTACACCTACTCTAATTACAAAATAAGGCAGTCGAGGAGGAAGCCTCGTCTCGCCGATCCCGTGCAGACAGTAATAACAAAGTTATTAGCACCCATCCCAATGGGCTCAAATTGAGGAGTGCCAGTTAGAGCAGACACCTTAATCACTGGCCTCCTGGGACGGGGAGACTCATCAAGCCTCCTTATGGGGTCACCCCAGGACAGTCATACTCCTACTAACCCAGAGGAGTCGGCTGAGGACCGAGTGAAAGTGAATGGGACTCAGCCAGGGGAACGGGATAATGTGTCTGGAAGTCAGGACGAGTTCCCTGGCCTAGATTCCAGTCATGTTGACTGCGACACGGGCTCGGCCAGCACGCTGGAAATAGGAGAATATGAGAAGGGGCCTCCTGACCCGAAGCCTGACCCCGATGAGGCCGGCAGCTCTAAGCGGAAGGGCGTCCGCTCGTTCCTCGACGGAGTCCTCAAGGACTTGAGAAACAAGGACCTACTCCCGCTCAAAATTCTATTCTTCTTCAAATATGCAAGTATGGGTTCTATTTTAAGCCCACGGTCATATGCCTACAAGTACAAGGCTCGAATGCCTAAAAAATGCTCGGTGTTTGTTGTAATGCCCAAATTTGGTTTACCTTTAATTTGTTCAGCAATTAACGAATTTGTATTAAAGGACAGTGCCTGCCAATAGCTAGTTATTGGATGCTATTGTCACGCGTTTCCTGCCTGCCTGTACATGGAAATGATGTTTCACAGTAATTTGTCCTAAAATGATTAACCAAACAAGCTAACTCAGCTAATTTAAAGAGCTTGCGTTTTTGAGCCGTAAGTTGTTTCCGCATTTATTCTCATAGCGTCTATCTTCATCGTAGTGCCCAAAATGAGCTTAAGAGTAGGTGACAGTAGTAGGGATTGCTATGGCCAAAATTAGCTAGAATGTAATAAAATTAACGATTTTGATGTTACATTATCTGGTCAAAATTAATATTTTTACCTTGTCCCCGAAATTAAAGTAGCCCGAATTAACGCCTAAAGTTATTAGTTATAATGTGATTAATTGTAATACATGACTGCTGCAGTGTATTTATACGATCAAATGGACAAACTTACTATCAAGACAATTGTTATTATGTATATAATTTTCTCTTCTTCTCTTTGCTCGACTTCCAGCCCTCTTTGTCCTCTACCCTTTCCTCACGCTCCACCTGAAGTCATTAGGCTTGGACGCCACGGAGGCTGGGATTAATTCAGGTAAAATCTACAATTATTTAAGCCAGGCTAACATTTAAGACTATTATTGAATCATGATCAACCTTTCATTAATATTTTCCAGCCCTTATTCCGGTCGTCAGTATTTTTGGGCCACCGTTCTCCGGCGTAATTGCTGACAAGATTGGGAATTTCAAGGTACGTCCCCGATTATCCAATCCAGAAGTCCACCTACCACCGTGTTCCATTAGCCTAATTAGAATCGCTATCACATGGTAGTTACGTTGGGACTCTGAGTCCATTCAAATCAATTGGACAAAGGGACAACTGTCACAGGAAACAGGAGTTGTTGAGCTGTGATTGACTCCATTCAAACTTACCTGTGCACAATGAATGAATCTTCATACGTAGGTATATGCTTCTACATTTGCTCTTCAGGGCACAATTGTTCCCTGATTTTGTTTGAGCCGAAACTAGCGTTTTGCTGTAGCGCTCATAGACGATAGTATGTATGGCATCCTATTCCTATGTACCTAATTATGCCTAATGAGACGAGATGAAAGAACATTAATTTTACGACGTTTTCTACTTATGCGAACTCAAAACAAGGTACGTCTAACCAAGTATATTGTATCTATTATCTAGATTTAACTTAGAATTCTTATAAGCGAAATTGTTAATTTCTAAACAGTGCTGAATTTGCGAAATTGGAAGACCTTCATAATATTTGGGATATACAGAGGGTGCGGTGGGCTTATTGAAACACTCTGTATGTAGAATCAGACAAACAGACATGTATGTTTATGTCAGAATTCAACTTTGGAACATGACTGCGCGAATGTGTCGTTGCTCGTCTATATGGCTACAGTATTTGGCAAACGTAATTGAAATTGTCATTCTGAACTGTTGTAATTGTACAGGTAGACTATTGTCCAACCTTGAATTGAGAATACAGAACTATAGACAAGCAAATGCAATTGCCGAATCAATATACCTACAGTATAAAGTATATAAAGCTGCGCTGGTCGCTGGATTGGGCATATGACACGATGGGATTACATAATGATTTAGTTCATCAGGCTCCACGCTCCACCTTCCTATTCCCCATTTTTTACTGGAACTTCTAATGGCGTGACAATCCTTTTTTTTTGTTTTTTGCTGCCCAGAATCCCAGGCTAATATTCCAGAGGATTGTGTGTACTCGTACTACAATTATGTATTCCTACAGTACAACCTTGCAAAATTCGCCATTTAAATATTTCAGCAATCGTTCAGTCTTTTCCTCTTCAATTATCATAATGACACGTTAAATTGAATTGATGTATTGTACACGCATGTATTTTTTATTTAATGAAACTTTAACATGTGAATAGGAATGTCATATTCGTTTTAAGGATTACTTTAAATTGCTGTCCTGCTTAACTAATTAAATATAAGCAATTTTACTAAATTCGACGTATTTAGTACACATAATGTGTATGGTGCCGTGGTTTACACAGCACGCCATTGATTTAAATGGGGAAAATGTTTTCAATTGTTTTTAATAATTCCAATACTATATATCAGTACGTAATATCAACATACATTATATATAAATGGAAAAGACCATTAATAGACAATATACCTTGTTACGATTTTCTTGCAAATTATGAAAAATGTTAAGATGACAGTACTCATGCCGCTCAATGCTCTGTGCCAAATTCTACCAAACGAATAACTGTCACAGTCGGCAGGTTCTTTCTGAAGCGGAGGTTTCTGGAAATAATTATGTATTTTGTTCAAAAATAAATGTTTCGTCTAATTTCAGATTTTCCTATCCGGGATCACACTCATAAATGCCCCGTTGGCCCTGGCCCTCCTCCTCGTGCCCAAGGCCCGTGAGACCATCCATCTCCCTGAACTGATGACCTTTAGCTTCTCCTGTGATATACCCAACTCGCCCTTTATCCTACGGGCAGTTGACCCAAGCACCTGCCAACTCAACCCCTCCAACCCGCTCTGGAGTGACGGGAGATCCTTGCCGCCCAGTACACTCCAATGCGGGAGCGTCTGTCCCGTGGACTCCCTCCGGACTGAAGACCTGACCTTGCCATTAGCGCCATTTACAGGCCAGGGTCTTTCGGCCTCCGGCTCCAGGGCCTTTCTGCACCCTGACCAAGTCTCAGCCTTCGTCCCCTTCACAAGTAGCCGGCCCAGCCTCGACTGCGATTCCTCAGGAACTAAATGCAGTCTTGGGCTAAGGGCAGGAGACTCCGGAGGGCTTCGGATCCCCTTTGAAGCGAACAAGTTAAGGTTTCGAAGGAACGGGGCCCCGATTCCTGTTGGAATCACTGAGCTCAATGTGACGGAGCCCGAGTTTCAAATAGAAACGGCTTTTAGTTTCGGGGACTCCACGTTCAACAGTACTCCGACCTGCTTCGTCGGGGAGGAGTCGGGCATTGAGAATGGAACCTGCCGGACCGAGTGTTTGGTCCAATACAATCGGACGCTCTTCTGTTCCAATAAGGAGGAGCTCAAGGTATTACGCCAATTGGAATATTTAGCTATATCCAAGGTTATTACTACATATTGTTTTGAACATTGTGAGTCGAAGATCTCGTATTATGTTTGACCAGGTTTACAACGTGGCCCTCACTTTTGGTCTATATACGTTGGTCCGGGTCCTATTGGGTATAGCCAGTGCAACTTCCTTCATTATGTTTGAAGGGGCCGTCCTTGCCATTTTAAAGGTAAGCTAATAAGTAAAATTATGTCTATTTAAATATAGTTTAGCGGGGAAAAAAGAATTGAATTTAGAGGAAAACTTATTTAATTTTGCAAAATAAATAATATTTTTGCAGTCCAAACCTAACTTAACCTAATATAGTCTAACAATTAATAGTGAGCTAGCCACATATGGCTTAATTTCAACTGAATTCAGTACACTTGGATTTTGTATATTCGGGAAATCTCCCGCATAGCACCTTTATTCAGTGTCGATTCTCGAAAGCGCTGCATATGCATATGCGTATTCAGCTGTTCAACCATTTACCGTAATTTTGCCAATTTTTCAGGAGTTCGGCGGAGACTACGGGCTTCAGCGAGTGAGCGCCACGCTTGCTGCCATAATCGCTGCCCCGCTCTCTGGGTTCCTCATTCAGGCATTCAATCACTTTAGTCCGGCCTTCTACCTCTATGCCGTGTTCCAGTTGCTCAGCGCTCTCATGACCCTCAAAATCGACCTTAGCTTCAAGCCGCCGGCCGAGCGGATCCTTGGGCGCCTCAAAGAAGTCCTCTCGCAGGTCGAGATCCTCATTTTCTTCTGCGCCATGCTCCTCTCAGGTATCAATCAGGAATCAGGCTAACTGCAGTCAACATCAGGTTTTGATTTTTGACATTATGACCCTTTGTAAATTATAGGAACGGCGTGGGGCTACCTGGAAAGTTTCCTCTTCTGGTTCCTCCAGGACTTGGGTGGGAGTAATATTCTTATGGGGCTCACAATAACGGTGGGCGGGCTGGCCGGGGTCCCGCTCCTCGTCTGCAGTAGGCCTATTATCAAGCAGTTTGGCCATGTCAATATTCTTTGTCTTGGGCTCTTATTCTATGCCTTTCGACTCATTGGTGAGTCCGAAATGGGTCAATCAAGTATAATCTATGGAGTTCGCTTGTAATGCATAGTCGTCATATAATGGTGTTTCCAGGATATTCATACATTGAGAATCCCTGGATGTGTCTCCCTTTTGAAGCTATGGAGGCGGTCACAGCTTCGTTGGCCATCACGGCAGCCGCAACGTAAGTCAACACGTCAACAGACAATATTGCAAAATTAACGCATTTTATGCTGGAATTTTAATTGAACGTCCACGTAAACCTGTAGGTATGCCGCTGCGCTATCGAGTCCCCAGACAATTGCAAGCATTCAAGGGATCTGGGGCGGCCTTTACTTCGGATTTGGTAAGAAATTAACTCACTAGCACCCGAATTGTCAATTCTGTAAGTACTATTTTTCAGGAATTATTATTCCAATCATAAATAGGATAAATTCTAAGTTTTTTTTCGCAGTCTACATGCAACATTTTCCGGTAGGAATCTATATATTTCCCTGGACTAAATAACGCCTAAATTCTTAGGTCGCGGTGCCGGGAGCCTGCTGGGCGGGTTCTTCCACAAATGGTACGGGGCCCGGAACACGTTCCGTATCTTCTCCTTCATGGCCCTCATTGGCGGCGTCCTCTACTTCATTGTCAACATGCTCTACATTGAGAAGTACTCCAAGCACCAGAGGAAGGGGGACGGCCTTGACCTGGCCAACATCAAAGGGGACCGGCATGCCCGAGAAAATGGGCTCAAGCCCAAGGGCCCGGACTCCGCCGACGCCAATGATAACAAGTACTCGGGCTACATTGGGCCTTGTGACACGAATAAGTTCACAGACGTTCCTCTGGACGAAGAGTCCCCGGTGACCAAGTCCAAGTTCGGGAACCAGAGTAGTATTACGAGTAGGGGGAAGAACAAGAGTAATGGGAAGTCAATTGATAATTCGTCTGTTTAGGATTTAAGTTTACAAGGAGCAGCGCAGGGTCAAGTCCAGTGATTATGTGACGTACGTAAGAGTACATTTACTAGGCTATATATTTTATTGTACGATGTTTGAAGGAAACCTGATTGTAACTATATTTACGTTTTAAGTCGTTTTATTGTTTTGCAGTAAATGTTGGGAATGCACTAATGAATAAGGGCAGCTGAGAGCTCTAATCGTTTCTAGATAAGTGCGAATGACCTGAGTAGAATAAAATCTGCTTGATCAGAATTTCAAGAAACAAAAATTTGTAGCTTGACTTAGCTGTGAATAGGCGCTGTGTTAAATTGCGTATGAAACCAAACCAAGCTAGCGTGTCAATTTAAATACTATCTTAAGTTCCAATAAGTTCCATCATAATTTATGACATCCCGTTATCCACCTAAATAATATACGATTCAATTGGTTTATATACTATATATATGTAATTTGATCTAAACCGTCTCGTGGGCGAAAGCTCGAAAAAAGACGGCAATAAACTAGTACTACTACCTAAATAATATACCACCGAATTCCTATGAAGCCAGCAGTCGATCCCACATACTTCTAAATGGCTTCACGATGCGTTCACAGAGGAATACGAGCAATGCACCGCCCAGTCCAGCTCCAAGAACGATGAAGCTCCCTTGAAGATGCTTCAAGCCCATGATCCGTATTTCTCCAGCCTTCTCATCTTCAGTGTGAATTCGTTTGACCAGCAAGTTTCTTGACATGACTCTGCCCCAATAATTTGGGATCCCGCCAGAGCCCAAATCCCGAACAATCCTTGAGAAAGCGTCCCTGAACGGGTTGGACCATCTCCAAAGGAAGCCGGCGCCTGTGTAATTAGATTAATTTTCCTGTCAAATCTATATTTTTCCGGCACGGCATACCAGAAGCTTACCGATCTCAGTGAACGTCTTATCCTTCCCCCGGACATACCGATCAAAGGAGATGTGAAACTCATTGTTGAATACATCCAGGGCATAATAGGTCATTGTGGATACGTATCCAATGCATGCGAATTTGGGCCGGTTCAGAGCCTCCCTGAAGCAGGCCTTCTCTGACGAGAAGTTGACGAAGTTGGTCATGAGGCTGTAGAAGGCCGGCGTAATATTGAGGGTATGTGGATCCGAGAATAGGCCTGCATGGGAACTCCCGACCTCCCAACCCTCTTCTGCCAGTGCCTGAAACGTTTTGGGGTACACGTTGAGGTCCATAGGCCGGGTCAAGATGGAGCTGAGGTTGCTGCAGTAGGCGGCAGTCACAATGATTCCAAGGACCAGCCAGGCAGGAACTACCATTCCAACTAAATATGATCTAGTTGTCCCCGGGGAAGCTGCGTCCGCCTTTCGAATCTTCCTAGAGACGTCCTGTTGGAATAGAAGTGACGCAAACATGTTCCAGAACCAACGGCAGACACCTTGGCCCTTCCGCCGACGGTAGTATACAGCATACAGGATGGCCGAGGCCAGGACCCATGTGACCAAAATGACTAGCCAGACCCGCGGCTGAAAGGCATAGAATATGTTCTTCCAGCTATGGGCCTTACTGGGCTTGATGTAGCAGAAGTTGAGTTGTTCGTAGCCCAGGGCAGGGCTCGGCTGAAACCTCTTGTAGAATTTGGGCAAGAAAGGCTGGGAGACGTAGAGGTCGATTGTATTGGCCTCTGCTGTCGGGGCCCTCCGTGCCAGGATGCATGAGAAGTTGAGCCGACTCGCAAGCTCCCCTACCACGAACCACATGAAGGGCACAGTGAACTTGGAGTATGGGAGACGGAACTTCTCGAGGAGGAGGGCACAGGTCAAGCCAGGCTCGGAAGTTCCGGCCAGGACGAGGAGGGACTTCTGGTTTAGGTCACGGGTGTAGTCGTGAAATATGCTGGATAGCTGATAATCCTTTTCAGACGAAATTTCCGAGGTCAGCAAGGCCGGGACTGATTTGTCGTTCCGGAAGTTCTCTGCCCTGACGTTGAGTCCACAGTGCCAGCAAGCCGTCGTGACGCGGATTCCGTTGGCCTTCCAATAGATCCCGGCTTTGTAGGTGTGGCTCCAAAAGGGGGCCGACTGATTTAGCATTAGAGAGCCTACCATGTTCTCATTGCCCAGGATAAGGAAATAGTTGTACCGCATTGGATCCTTGTAGGAAAACAGGCTCGCCCAATTTGACTCATTCAGGAAGTCAATGAAGGCTCCAACTAAAGTAGTCTCGAATTTCTCAGGGACGGATACGGTAACAAAGTTGCACCATGACAGAGAGCGACGAACCCCGAAGTCGGCTTCAAACGTTTGGTTCAGTTTTGAATTAAGGATAATTTTTGGTACTGTTGAAATTGGGTTCCCGAATTCAGAAGCCTGGTATTCATGACTTACAAATATCCAGGAGCATCCCATGGCTTCATTGACCTCGGAAAACGTTTCCAGAAACGAATTGTGGGGGGAATCGGCATAAGCCTGCTGGACAAGGATAATGTTGATGCACAAGCGTAACAAATTTGTAAACTTAATGCCGGTCACCATGTTTAAATCGAGAACCTTTTGTTAGGTTATTATATTTTTAAATATTTAAGGTAAGGTGTGAAATATTGAGACACTTGTAGGTATTAGGTTTTAAAACAGAAGAACATAGGATTAGAGCAGTACAATACTGTTAGAAGTACATAAATATAAAGAATTCCAGCACTGTACGTATTCATTAGTTTCCACGAAACGGTTAATACGACTTCCAATTCATACAGGTACTGAACAAGTACCTAGCCTAGGTTCACAGTCAATCAGGACACTGCATTGAATATTTTCACATTCATATATTGTAAGTGCGCTACATATGTAGAACAGAGAACCTTATCCGTGTTTCATAAATATTAAATCACCTGTTTCTAACTCACAATTTCAATCACTGAGAGACGGTGTGTACTGTATTATGTAAATTGCTTATTTGAAGAAGTTACATCCGTCAACCTTAGGCAGGATAAGAATAAGAATTCAAACACTAATTATTACGATGAGAAGTTTTAGACAAAGTAATATACTATGTACATGGGTAGTACATAAGTAGAAGACTGATATCTTCTCGAGGCGTTTTATTGTTTTGATTGCTCGTCTCCCTGTTACATGCGTACATATGAAGATACCTAGTGCTAGTACGTTTCAATTTGCATACAAATTGCTAATAAATAATATGTAGGACGGTTTCTTTGATTAAACAAACCAAATTACTCACTTCGTTCTGTTCTGTTCCGGTGTGATGTCCGATGATTGGTACATTTTACAGCCATCAATCAATCACAAAAATGCTTAATATTCGCTAACCAATCATGCTTTATTTCTTCCAACTTTTGAGACCTGGTTCAGCTCTGAAAAATGGAGTCTCTACAACAACCCTTGGCAAATAATCTAGACATTTGATACCTATGATATTCAGCATTACCAGCGGACTTGGCTTTTATTTGGGATCAGAAGCTAAAACGCATTATACTGTAAATGATAACGCAACGTACATCCAACACGGAATAGAATCACAACCGCGAAACGAATCGCAACAGTGAAACGAGTAATAAAAGTGAAATGAATCACAATTATCTAAAAAAAAAAAAATGTATTTACATCTGCCAATTAACCGAATTTTTGTAATGTTTTGAAATAAATTGATTATAGGCGTGCGTTAGTGCATCCGAAACCGATGCTAACTCAAGTTAACCTAGAGTTACCCGAGCTTATGGGGTCACCGTCCGGCAGGCCGGAAAACTAGTTTGTCCTTTGTCACCTACATTCCTGCTCTCTACGCCCGTACGATTATTTTGGTGTGTCACACGACATTGTTTGCTTGGGTTGTCGGAGGTCAACACATGACCCCCAAAGGACAATGTCAAAAAAACGTTCCTAGCAAATGACCCTACATGCCATAGGACATCCGAAACCGATGCTAACTCAAGCTGACCTTGGGTAACCCTTGCGGGTCTCCGGTACGCCGGACAACCGGTTAGTCACATGTACTCATACTCTCTACGCCCGTACGATCATTATGATATGTGACAAGACAGGATGTGGTCAGGTTTGCCTTTGGGTGACTTTTGGGGTCACCGGTCAATTTGATATGGCACATGACATTATCGAGTCAAATTGTCCGCGGTTGACCGTTCGGTGTCACCCGGGGGGTCATGGGGGTCAAATCCCGTTTTGCATGCCGTGTCTGTACTTTTGATGTGCTGCATGTCCTAGTTTTGGAGACTGTCATAAAAGGTCATTTTCCACCCAATTCGACCCCCCTGGAAGGGGTCAAGGCGTCATTTACAAGAGTAGAGCCATTGAAGTTTAGAATCTAACAAAAAGTTTAGTGTAAAGTCGTTGTCGCCAAGAGTTGTACGCTGTTTCGTGCTAATTTAATCACTCCCTGTGTTACCGAGATAGGGCGTTTTGGACTAAGTATAATTATAGATGTAGGTACTAGGTACCTATTGTTAAATATTGTTAATAAGATTAGTACACTACTGACTACTTGGGTACCTCAAAATTGTAGTCAGGACCATGTGAAGTGAACTGTTCAAGTTTCATGATAAATCCAGTTACGGCAACAGTCGATTCCATAGACTTCTGAACGGCGTCAGCATGTGTTCAGATAAGAATACGAGAAATGCACCGCCTAATCCAGCAGCCAGGATAATGAAGCTCCCTTGGAGATGCTTCAAAGTCATGATCCGTATTTTCCCAGCCTTCTCCTCCTCACTCTGGATTCGCTTCCGATACATGTTTCTGGACATAGCCTGGCTCCAGTACTTTGGGATTCCGCCAGAGCCCAAATCCCGAACAATCCTCGTGAAGGCATGCCTGAACGGGTTGGACCATCTCCAGAGCAGTCCAGTACCTAATTTTCATAATGCTTAGTTAGTTAGTTATTCAAGGAGCAATGAATTCACGCCAAAATAAAGATAATAGATTTTACCAGCAAATATATAGCCGTTACTTACCGACCGCAGTGAACGTTTTGTCTTTGCCCCGGACATACCGATCAAAGGAAATGTGAAACTCATTGTTGAATACGTCCAGAGCATAGTAGCTCATGGTCCAAATGTATCCAATGCATGCAAATTTTGGGCGGGAAAATGCCTCCCTAAAACAATCCTTTTCCGACGAGAAGTTGGCGAAGTTGGTCATGAGGCTGAAGAAGGCCGGCGTAATGTTGAGTGTATATGGCTCCGAGAAGAGCACGGCATGGGCACTCCCAGCCTCCCAGCCTCCGTCTACCAGGTCCTGAAAGGTCTTCGGATACACGTTGAGGTCCATGGGCCGGGTCAGAATGGAGCTGAGATTGCTGCAGTAGGCGGCAGTCACAATGGTTCCAAGGACGAGCCAGGCTGGGACTACCATTCCAACTAAATAGGATCTACTCGTCTCCGGGGAAGCAGCGTCCGCCCTTCGAATCTTCCTAGACACGTCCTGCTGAAATAGAAGTGAAGCATACATGTTCCAGAACCAACGGCAACCACCTTCCCCTTTCCTCTTGTAAAATACAGCATACAAGATGGCCGAGGTCAGCATCCATGAAGCCAGAATCCCCAACCAAACCCGCTGCTCAAAGGCGTAGAATATGTTCCTCCAGCTGTGGGCCTTCCTGGGCTTGATGTAACAGAAGTTGAGCTGTTCGTTGGCCAGGGCGGGCGACGGTTGGAACCTTTTGTAGAATTTTGGCAGGAAGGGTTGGGCCACGTAGAAGTCAACTCTCTTCCTCTCTCCTGGTGGGAGCCTCCATGTCTCTGGCAGTACACACGAGAAGTTGAGGCGGCTCGAAAGCTCCGCAACCACGAACCACATGAAGGGCACAGTGAACTTGGAGTATGGGCCACGGAATTTCTCTAGGAGGCCCTGGCAGGTCAGGCCAGGCTCGGTAGGTCCGACCATGATCAGGAGGGATTTTTGGTTTAGGTCACGGGTGTAGTCACGGAATATGTTGGGGAGGTCATAGTCCTTCCGGGAGGTAATACTTGTGCTCATCAAAGCGGGGACAGATCTGTCGTTCCGGAAGTTATCGGCACTGACGTTGAATCCACAGTGCCAACACACAGTCTGAACGCGGGCGCTGTTCTCCGAAAGGTCCCTGAAGATCCCGGCTTTGTAAGTGTGGCTCCAGAAGGGGGCCATATGGTTAAGCAATATGGAGCCTACCTCAGTTTCCGGGCCCAAGAGGAGGTAGTAGTTGAACTGCATTGGATCCTTGTGGGAAAACAGGCTCGCCCAATTCGACTGATTCAGGAAGGTTAGCAAGCTTCCAGCTGGACGGATCTCAGGCACGGATATGGCTACGAAGTTGCACCATGACAGGAAGCGATGGGCCCCGAAGTCCACTTCAAAAGTTTGATTCAGTTTTGAGTTCAGGAATACTTTTGGTTGGGCTGTAATTGCATTCTCGAAATCATGAGGCTCATGACTTAGTAGTATCCAGGAACAGCCCGCTCCGTCATTGACCTCGGAGAAGGTTTCGAGAAACGAATTATGGTGCCATTCGGCATAGGCAGTCTGAGTAACGGCTATTAGGCAGAAGAGTTGTTTTAAGAAACTGGTACTGAAGTAATTGTACATATTTAAAGTAAGATTATTTCGGGAAACTTAGCGGCTGTAATTGCGCGTATCCGAGCACTACGTTTTAGTAGCAGAAGTAAAGTCATTATAACTTAACTCCTAGAAATAAAAGATCGGTCATCATGGTACGTCTACATTACAACTCCCAAGCCCAAAGTTCACACACTGATTTGAGCAGAACATGTGGATGCTTAGAAATGGTTTGATTTGAAAAATCCGATTTGCATATAAATTGTCCGTCAATTTGGATACGATTTCAATTTCGTACGGAAAAAGAAAATTGGGGATTCATTCTTCCCACGATTTGTAAACCAACTAGATTAACCCTTTAATATGTAAATAGTAAGGAAACATGCATTATTTTTCAATCTGCATGCATATTGCTAATAATAAATATCTAACATGGTCTCGTAGAAGGCCAAATGACTTGCAAGACCACTAGAATACTTGACTAATAATTCCCAGGAAGTTCCACCTTTGGCTGAATTTTGGCAATATTTTAAAGGTTGAAGCGAACCAATAACAATGTTTACATTTCACACAATAATGTGAATCTCATTCGGACTGTCACGCCCAGTTGACTTGGCTTCTGATTTTGGGCCAAAACGCAATACAAATTACAACGCTATTCTCTATCTGCGTATTCCTTAGATTGAAGGGAATGGATCTTTCCAAGCTGGTAGTTGTAATTTGTAACTTGTTCCCAGTAACACAACTATTTACGTAAAATTGATAAAGAGCCCATTATGAGATTTACCATGATTTCCGCTCATTCGTGGCCATCACCATACCCTGTGTTCAAATATCCATGGTAGTACTGTAGTCGTACAGTACACTGATAAGCATTACTTGCTCTTTTACTGTAGGCACTACATAGTACGCTCCGTAGGCTCAATTCCTATTTCGAAGATGATAAATACGGGGAAGTCATCTCAAGTGTAGATTGTAGGCTTACCAGGTATATTTAGGCCCATCTCAGACCATTAAACCGAGAGGCTGCCAGATGGTCTTGGATGCCTATACTTAACTGGTTGAACTCAATGATTCGCTCTATAAACTTCTCGTCAATAATTAGAGAATACAGAGCTATCCCTCCGTTTTCACTCTGATATGTGTTTGCGGAAAACGAGGACCCGTGAAATGGGCCTTCGGGTAATTCAGATCCTCTCCGCTTCTGGTTGCTGAGTCCATGAAGTGGGTTTGGCCACGCACCCTCCTGATTTGACTTACAGATACAGATGCTGAGCTAATCTTAATGGGCGTTACAAGCCGGCGGATTTGGTTAAAGGGAACTAACTCAACTGAATCAGTCAGAACAATGGGAATTAGTCGGAGAGGTAATTAGCAGATGGTGGTATTTGGGATCTGTGTGAAGGAACTCATCAAATTAACAGACGGACACAGCATGCATCTGAGTCCCGGTCCATTGTTAGCCTGAGAACTGATAAGGAGCAGGTTTAAATGATTTATTATTGAGATGGACGTTTGCCTGGTTTTATTATTGTACTTACACGCGAAATTTCAATGCTCCATTAACGTATTTTGAAGCGTCAGGTACAAAATCGTCTTTATTATAGACATTATAAAGTGCTGAATTCAATAAACCAGGTCCCATATGTTTCTAAGTCCTGAAGTCAACCAATTAACGATTCAGTATTCTAAAATGCGCAGTTTAATAGAACAAGCACACTCTAACCTAACCAAAGTACTAATCTTTGATTTGTTTTGCATTTATCGATACTGTGATTTTTAACGAACGAATTTCTCCATTCAAAGAATTTACAAGAAATATGATTGAGATTACACAGTCGTGCTGATGCAATTATTTAAAAACAAATGCATCAAATAATTTATATTTGATCTTTGATCCCCAAATGTCAGCACAATGTCGAAATGTTTTTTAAATTACTAACTCCTTGGTACAGGGAAGTTATAATTATACAATATCATCGAAACGGCTATTTGCTCCTCAGAACTCATTAAAAAATTGTTTCCACCTAGAGTGAAGTGTTGTAGTATATTAAAATAAACTTTAAAAGAAACTGACTGCCGGTGTGAAAGCGTATTGATACAATACTCCAAGAAAGTCCATTCGTGATTACAGGAACGATTACAATTTGAAAAACCAAACCAAATCTATCATAATAGCTAATAAAATCAATTAATTAATCTCAGATTTTTAACAAGGAAATATTGTTTTCTGGCGAAAATAGGTCAGAAGTATTTGCCTAACGTACTATAATAGTGAAGCATGTCAGACTACAGTCCTACCAAAGCTGATGACACTGTCTGCATTGTTCTTCTTATAGACATAGTCCGACATTCAGACCTAACTGCATGGAAAGGAATGTTTCGTGGTAATGAAAGTAGGTTTAAGGTTCGAGGTTACAAATTCCGTAGTATCTGATGACGAGGAGGAAGCTAGTACATACTAAGTAAAGTTAGTTAAACTCTTGGTTCCCTTTTGGCCACTAGCTTATATGCAAACTACAAAGTACGAGATGCCTCTCCCTCATTGTTTATTTTAGTCAGGCCAGGAGAGGCTCTTCCGAGCCTATCTTTGGCCACAGAGCAGAGGAGGGATAGCTTACCTGTGGCAGGCTTCATTATGTAAGCCTAGGCATAGTTTACCTGACTTGGGCATGACTCGTCTTCTTTACTTTGGGGTCTCGGTTACGGGACTTCCTAAATAATTCATTGGGAACCGAGCCTTAAAGCTGCATGCTCCCGTCAAACCCACATCTTCTCGCATGGCTTCCCAATCGTTGCAACTCAAGAGCCAGGCATCCTGACTTCCCCCCCTTAGGTACCACTAACTAACTAACTATATTATAAATATAAACGTAGCCACCCTTGCTAATCCCCGGATAAGATTCCTATTGTGTAATGTAGTTTATTGTGTCTTGTCTTGTCTAACCTTACCCAACCCAGGGCCCAAGATTCAATTCTAACTTCGTACTCATCTTCGGCCAAAAAGGCTCTCCCATGGCCATTGTTAGTCTGTCCCCATGATGTGCCACACAGTCCAAAGAATTCTACTACCAGGCTCCATTCTCCATTGTTTAGGGCATGTGAATTCTTAGACGTTTCTTCGGCTGGGAAAAATTCTACAAATTGTAAACTGTTCAGGCTCAGATTCGTGCTTCGAGAAATGGAGGATACGGAAGGGTAGTGTAGTGTACTGAGCGCCTGAAATTGTGAACTTGTGAATGAGTCTAAAACATTGAAAAATGAAGGGATTCCGCCTTCGGACAATAGTGTTCTGTTCACTGAGCCTGGTTATAAGCCAGCAAGTCATGGCCTTTGACCTGATCTCCGCCATACTGTCCAAAACCCAAGGCCTCCCTGGCCGGATCCCTGTGTCCCTTACAGAGCTCAGGTCCATGCTCTCTCCGGAAGTGTTGCAGAAGATGCTGGGATCCAAGCTCCCGTCCATTGAGAGCCTCCGGAGTGACCCGGACCAGGTCCGGCGGATCCTCCAGAAGCTCAAGCCAATCCAGGGACGCCTTGACCCCCAAATCCTGGAAATACTCTCAAGTACGTTCCAGCAGGCTCCGCCTGCCCAGCATCCTTCTACAGTGCCGGCCGAGTACGC
>JAQFZY010000274.1:0-35538 GCA_034696285.1 Hypogastrura burkilli
AAGTTGAGCGGAAAAGGGAAATGTCGTCTCTATATTAAGCCCCGGCCCTAGCCACCTAATTCAGAACTCTGTGGTTTGTTTATTATAAATCGTATCCAGTGTTCGGAGTATTTATCAAGTGATAAATATCACCCCGACGAAAATGGAATTTTTATCACTTTTGACTTGCTGATAAAAAGTGATAAAAACTATTTTAAGGAAAAATCGAGGTGGGGTAGGTTCAGATTGTAGCGTATAAATGACAGTCATAGTTAATTTATGATAATATTAGTGTTCCCCCAACACCAAAACCAAGGCTTTGGCCCAGAAAATATTTAATTGAGCAAATATAGATCGACTCAAAGTTGAAGTCGGGTACTAAGGGATTCATAGCCGATTCATATTCCATACCCGAGCTAAGTCAATATCTATACATTTGCTCATTTCCATACTTTTGCGGTAAAGACAATATTTTTGGACAGTATTAAATACAAGCCACTTGTCACTCACGTGAAGAGCGTCTGTGGGACATTTGTTTTGCAGAATGGGACTGCCCCAAGGCTCTGTAGGACCTTGACGATTACGGCGGACTCTGGGGCGGGATTGTAGAGGCGCTTGGCATAGCCATGCGTTGTGTCCATGCCCTCAACGTTAGTGTCATCCTTGATACAGATTGGGATCCCGTGGAGGGGACCCCTGACCTCCTTAAGGCTGTCCAGTTCCTTGGCCCATTCCTATAATATTGTGAAAGTAAGATTTCCAGTATTTTTCGTAACAAATGTGGTAAAATGGATAAAAATGTGGTAAGATTGCTTTGAAATATGGTAAAAATTGATTCAAAACGTGGGCTTACGTGGGCCTGTGGAATGAAGTCTGTGATGGGATTGGACTTAGAGTTCACGTCCAATGCCTGCAAGAGTAAATATTTAATATTGAAAATTAGTAGAATTAGTATTGAAATAAAACTTTAAACAAAAACAAAATACACAAATAAGCAAATATAGATGTCAGACACAATGCTAATGACTAATTAGAAGGCTTACCTTGGCAATGTGGGCTTCTAAAACCTGCGTGGCAGTCAGTTCCCGACTCTGGAGCCCTTTGACCAGAGCCTCCCAACTAAGCCCAACAATTCGGATCTGTTCTGATTCCAATTTGTATTGGGCCTGGAGTCTGGCCTGCTCGGCGGTCCGCTCCCCTTGCTTCCGCTTAACGAGCCGGAGGAGCCGATCCCGCTCCTGTAATAGTTAGAATAAATCTGAATAATGATTTCACGCCGGAAAAATATAGATTCCACCGGAAAAAAACAAAATATACCAAAATATGTAAATTAAGTTAAGATAGAGATGGTTGTGTAATTTGTACGGAATAGCACTGTATGTATGTACTACAGATTTTAGCATACATAATAAAACTGTCGGAAAAAACAAATTTTACGCTTCTTTACGGCCATCTTTGTATTCTAGACCAAACCTAACCTAACCTAGTAAATCGAATCTAACAACAGTAAAACGTAGCCTAATACGGGGTAATGTAGCTTTAAATGTTATACTTCTTATGCTATAATATGTTTTACTTATGCATATATTGTTATGCAGCAGCAGTAACATAAAGTCCTATTATGTTATATTCAGCGTCGGTAACAATTTAATTCTTACCAGTGTGGATTTAGAGAGTCAATTAGCATAATAAATAGTTAGATCCGTTCAAAATTATCTGAGCGTAAAGTTTAAGCCATTATAATTTACAAATTTGAGCGCCGGTAATAAAATATAATTTATGAATATAATATAAATTATACTGGACGAACCAAGTCATTTGTAGAGTGATTGCTTTATGAATTATTAAGAATAAGCCATCTTTAAATATCTCGAACAATTAGAAGTTCAATTGCACCAGTATTTAAATTAGCCAATACTACAGTGAGGCTTTTGAAAATGGGACGGTCCGCCGGATTTAATTTGATCAGTCCACATAACCTCGCACTAAATCAGGTTCATACATGTTTCGGGTAGCATGTAGCCCCGTCCCCTTCCTTATTAATTTAATCAGGGAGTTAAGCAAATCAGTATGGAAAGGAGTCCGGCTACCCGAAACGTGTATGAACCTGATTTAGCACAAGGTTATGTGGACTGATAAAATTAAATCCGGCGGACCGTCCCACTTTAAAAACCTCACTGTATATAGCGTAGATGCTAGCATACAAAATCAAAGAAACACTAAATGTTAATGCATACGTATCTAAATCTACAGTAGCACTACACAATTAATTTGATTTATCGTCCGGGCTCATTTCGACCGTTCCGGAACCAGAAATAAAATTTATAGGCTAACATCTACACAAGCTAAATTAAATATGTTTCTCGGGTAAAACTTCTATATTTTTAATTTAGCAGAGGAATTTAAATTAAACTAATTAATGCGTTACCCCATTACAGCACCCAAGGAGCTTGAGGCCGAATATGACGAGGCCCGACAGGCCTGCAACCACTACTGACGTAAAGACCGAGCACCCGCCCAATATAGACTCAAACATGGTGCCCGTCTTACTTCTTTTGGGGTCAGACCTCTAAAAATACACTGTGCTATAATATGTATGGAAATTGGCAAGGAGCGGAGCAGTGCCTCACCACGCAAATAAAATATGAGAACTCTGACTTTGGCCCAACCAAAGCATAGGTTAAGTTTAAACGAGGTCCACTAATAGCAAAAGGCATTAGCCAAGCCAAGCCTCTGCCTATCACTATCGGGCATGAGTCGTCTAAATATAATCATGTCATATTGACTCGGGCTCTCCATAGTCTCCTATTATTCCATTATCGGTCACGTAAAAAAATACGTGCCCATCTTGCGCAATGGTAAATCCTATATCTGTGTATGTACGAAAAATAGGCCTGCCGACCACGGCCTTTGGGCATTAGAATTATATCAAACTATTCATCACGGAACTTCCTCCCTGGGAAAGAATACAGTGTAATCAATGCAGTTACAAAGCTTTTGTTTAGCAACAAGGAGCTGCGGCTACACGTTAAGTACTGTATCAGTTCGGGATATCAGTGGATTACGCCTAATTACATATGCAGTTGATTGGGCATTAATGTGCCTGGGAATCCGTAAGCCTGCCTGAGAATTTGCCAGCATGCTAAAGCAGGCACGCTCCTGAGTTAGGACTTTAAACTTTAAGGTCTAATCACTTGAGTTTAGACTTTAGTCTTCTGTCTTATACGCCGTGTCAAGCATTTCTAGGCACTCTAACTCAATAAGAAGAGTTTTGCGTACGAATAGATTAATAGTCTTTCTTGTCCCCGCCATAAGTGCAAAACTAGGAAGCTGCAAGGTTACAAATGATAAAATTACGCTTTTGTGTTAATTTTTGCCATTTTTAATCGTATTACAATCCTATGCGCCTACCAAGTTGTAAGCACGGGAAGGCTCCAAAATCATCCTGGCTTTACGCTTGCTGTTATCCAGTAGAGCTTTTCCCGTCTTCGGCCACGCCATTTTTTAGTTCCAAAGGCTACGTTCGTTGGGGGCTCAAATCTTGTATGTATTTGTCATTATACCAAAATCTACGATTTATTGTGCGCATAATAAGTGATTTTTTTCCAAATTAAACTACTGGACTTTGGCAGTGAAAATTGTCGTTACGGGAACATTATGCGGATATTAGGAAGCATTAGTGTTTGAAAGCCTGTCTATCATAAATCACGTGTTACAATAGATTAAGCCCGTCACTTCATGATCATGATTAATCCATCACCAGCAAGCGCTTTGACGAGGCTGGAAAGGCCTAATGCTCTCCTAAAGAGATCTGGCCGTTTTTCTGTATTACTTTTCTATCTCCTACCGCCTAACGCCTATCCATTACTGACCGAATCTGTAGAGGCTACGGATGGTGCTATTGTGCTATACTATACGGCCAACGTCCGAATTTCCGCAAAAAATATTACCAAGGCGTCCACTCAGGCAAAAACATGAAGACCTTGACTCCTCCATTTGGCACAGTAGCCCAATTCAATTTCGTTTTTTGCTGGAGGCTGGACTTGATTTGCGGCTCATTTTCATTAGGGCAGGCTCAAGGTTGGGACATGCGGTCAATCAATCAAGAGCCTTTAAGTGTTGAGGACAGACGCTGATGAAGTCATACAGCGTGGACAAAAAGTAGCGTCATTTTTCGAGAAAACTCCATACATAGAGAAAGAGGAATATTCATACGATCACCAATTAATTCGAAATATCTCACCAATTCGAGCAGATTTCCTCACCAAGGTTTCGAAATAGTTCAAATCAGAGAATTTTAATTCCGTTAATTATTGTAAAATAAATAATCTTTTGCTCAATGAGTTTCAAAGGATTGGTGAGTAATTTGCTGTAATTGGTGAAGATTTCGAATTAATTAGTGAGAGACTTCGAACTAAAGCTGATAGTTTAAATGGCAGCCATAGCAAAATGGGGTAAGTTGATACGTAGCTTTCTCCAATGCTAAAGTAATAGCCCCATGTCCTCTCAGGTATTTACATCTACTGCTAACTACGACATGGTTGTGTCTTAAATGTACATTTCCATGCGCTTTAAACTGCATATGCGTGTTCCATGACCAAATTACACCAAAATTAAGAATCTTAAAGATTAACGCTAGATGGCAATATATTTACAACTTGGAGCACTCTACGCACATAGTAGGTACAATCCATTGCCTTTAAAGATTCAATTTCATTGTACTCTGTACAGATCTCAAACAGAATGTGACAACAATTCAAACGCTATTTCTGTAAATATAACATAAAGCTCCATAAAACCATTAAAGTTGTAAATAATTGAGTACCTACTGTGTTTTAGGGAATCTCATCCTTACCCAAACAGTATGACAGCACGCGGACTCGGACTCCGGGCACTCCAGAATGTTCACATTCACGTCCACGTACTGCTGCTGCTTGGGCTGCTCACTGATCGGAAGCCCTTCTTTTGGCTGCTGCGGTTCCATTTAGGGGCCGGCACTATGCCCTTGTTAAGCTGAGGCCCTTTACAGTTTTATATTGTGTCCAGCAAGAAGTCCGAAACGTTTGTGACGGCACAGTCAAACTATGAAGATTTTTCTAGCTCCAAACAAGTCCTGTGCTGTGCTACTGACGCCTCCAAAAATAAGAATGAATTTTGGCCTTCAGAGCTTTTGGCTCCTTCCTCGTCAATAAGATCCTATAGAGGCCGGCTGGCATTGACCATGGGTATCGGCATCCCCAAAATCCCTCTATTTCCGTCCACGTATGCCTAATAATTAGGGAACCAGCAAGATAGGAAGGATATTATGCATACTGTATAGGAACAACGTGGCCGGCATACCTGAGCTCTCCGCAATACATGTACCTTATACCTACACTAAATTACAGGTAGACAGACATTACAGCTATAATACAATACAATTCAGCTTTGGGGAAGGTCCATCCTCTCGTCCTTCAACCAATAACCAAAACCAATTGGTTTACCTTGGAAAGGCCCTATTCAGTACGCAGTAAGTATACAGAACTAAAAATAGTTCAGGAAAGGCTTCTATTATATCATGCCTTAAAAATATCGATTTTTAGCCGAAAACAAGGTATGGAACGTAGCACATGTCGGGTACGAATATAAATAGACTGATTTATGAACAAAGTTCTATAATAATTGCTAATGTAAACGTTTTAGAGCGAACTTTTTCGGCTGCTCCTACACTGCTTACAAACAATTAATTCAATGTGCCTTAAGTCTTAGCCTCAGCTCAATTTATAATGGCAAGAAAAGCCGCATTTCTGTCGGATTTTAGGTTGCACATTGTTTGTGTTGTTGCGCGGTCTGATTTACTATACTGTACATTGTGTTTATTAAGCTCACTTGTCAAAATTAGGTTTCATTCGATTCGATCTGGTGCCCAAGAATAATACATAGAGGAGCCAGGCCTTCAGTTTGAGCCAATTAATCAAGTACAAGAAGTCATTTTGAATTGTCTCATACAGTAGATGCGAAAGACAATAGCCCTCACTTACAATTGAAAATTAGAACATATTTGCGAATTAAGCCCAGGCTTACGCAGTAACTGTTATGGCCTTCCTGTGTAAATTGACTAATGAATATATTACCATTGATCCCGAAGACATAAATAAAGTTGGGCATTTCCGAGTTCACGATTTGCGATTCTTACTACAGGCAGGCCCTGGCGAAAATGATTCAAGAGTTTTAAATTAAACGTGGAGTTTGGCAAAATTTCAAAACACGTATTATCTCGAAGCTATGCAATGCTCAATGCCCTTATACACAAAGTAAAATAATATATTTTAGCCAAACAAGTGTCTAAAGGCGTACGTAAAATGGCAGTACTGTAGTGTATCATATGTATGTCCTCATATGCTACAACTTAAATTCTTCCTGTGGCAATATTATGAACTCCGACGTTATGTTCTTTATCGGAACGTGACGATTCAGCTAGTAAGTATTTCTTGTATTTAAATATTAGCATTATATTACATAGTATGCTTTATGGCGTTGCAGTTAAATTTGGTATTTGGCACAAAACTCGTGAATAATATATAATCGTTATGTACTAGAAATTATTTATTAATTACGAATATTAACTAAATTAGATACAATGTAGTACCTAAAATCTTACTAAAATTTGCGACAACTTGTGTAACCCAAGACCTACCTGGTTTTATTATAGCGTCCTAATCTGGAACCTGGAACCTATTCCAACAACTTAGAATTGTAGTAATTTAAATTAGATTATATAAACTGTATATAGGAAGGTAACACCTTCTTGCTCCTTCGGGATCTGATACGTAACTAATAACTAACTGGAATATCCAGTCTCCAGTATCCTTAAGCCGAACTCAGGATTTTTGCCATTTTTTATGGGCCAAGAGCAAAGAAGGTAAGTGATATTAGTACGTGGGTATTGAGTTACATATGTAGAAGTACGATTCAGGTGTGGAGCATGCTAAGAAGTGGGCGCTAAGCGCCTTTAAGACCATCAACTTTAAACAATTGATTCTGACATTCTTAGTAGCCTTAAGAGATTCCCACAAGAATCAGGAAAAATTTCATAAAAAGGTGCTAAAAGTCAGGCCAAGGTTAGGAACAGGAAACAACGCAGTAGGTAAGTAGTCAGTTTCATATGTACGAATACAAATGCAACAATTAAATGCATTTTGCCTTGAATAATGATTATGCGTTATGCGTACTTTATTCTACGGATTTTGTTACTATTTTAGATTACTCCACGCCACACCTAAGTTTAGAATCAATCTAGTTTTATTCAATTAGTTACCTAGAGTGCAGATAGGTAGATTACAGGGAATATAATATGGTTATAAGTCAATATACAGCGGCTGTAAGTCAATGCAGATCTTAAGAGCAATATAGTGCAGTATTTTTACCGGTTTCTGTCGGATTCATGCAGCGTATCGCCAATCGCATTGCAGATTGCCCATTCTTGGCAGCCTACATGCCAATCACACTAAAAATGAAACATGCGCCGCGTCCGTCAAAATTAAATGAATTTTTGCCAGAATTACGAATGCCCTGCTAAATGGTTGAGGCTCTAGGACAGTTTAATGATGATTTGGTACATAATGCGCCTCGTCTGTCGACGACTGAGGCCAATATATTTGTCAGCATGTCATAATCATAAGGTCCCCAGCACCTCTAAGTAAATATTGAATAAAACAAGCAAAATTATAATACGCTTTTGTATCTCGAATCTACAATAATTATTCTTGCTTTACCTTTGGACTCAAATACATAATACGTGTGAGACAAAATCCATTAGTGTAAACGTACACAGACGCTGGCAAATAATAAGCTGGCTACACATGAGCAAATTTAAACGCTCTTCTCATTAAGTTGCATTGCACAAAACGGGTCTAAAATATTGGCCATGGTACTCATACACATTTTCTTATATTTATTTATGATGAATTCCTTTAATTTTTGTCATTTTTATTCATAATATCGGTTAGCCTATTACATAATGACGACAGGGCACTACTACTGGTACCATTGTCAGGGCTTTATAAGGCCCATGCAGTTAGGCCGGAGTCACACTCAGCCATCACCAGTTTTGCCATCATCAATTAATATTAGAATTTAGCAAATTTCATTCGGATACCTCCGAAAAAAGAATGAAAATCATCCTGGTGAGTACCGTTCACTATAGGTAGTTATTTCAAGCCAGATTGAAGATCCAGATTTTTTGAAAATGCAAGACGATTATATTTTATTTAACTTTCAGATTATTGGTTGCCTTGGCCTGGCAATTTCGGGCGCCCCATTCCCACAGTACCCAAGATGCCCTCGCAGGGCATGGATCCTCATATGGAAGCCCTTCGCAGGCCCTCCGGGCCGCTGAGTTCCATAGCAGCTCGTCTGTCCTTTATTCAGGTCAAGGGGGCTATCCGGCCGCTGTGGGCGCCCCACAGCCCGTCCGTGCCCTTCAGTACTTGCCCCCGCAGCAGCAGTATTCTAGTAGCCCGGCCAGCGCCTATCCTGCTTCTGAGGCTGCCCGCTCCTCAAATGGCGGCTATCCAGTAGAGCTAACGCCCGCTGCAGCGTCGGACTCTAGTTTTAGTTCAAACCTGGCTTCAAGCGCCGGGTACACAGCAGCGCCCCCTGCAGCTTACACAAATCCGTCTGCCCAATACGGGGTCCCAGCTGTCCCAGCCCCTGCAGTTCCCCAATACTCTGCCAAATCATCTGGCCAGCCATCTGCCAACTATGAAGCCCCTACAGCCCCCCAATACACTGCCCCAACAACCTCTAGCAGCTACTTGCCCGCACATGCCCAATCATCGCCCCAAGGACCTGCCCCATCCGCCCGTAACGTCTACCTACCCCCACCGATCCAGTCTTCGTCCCAAGGGCCCAGCCCCCGAAACGGTCCTCCCACGGCTCCCAATGGCTACCTACCGCCCCAGGCCCAATCTTCGTCCTAAGGGGCTGCAAATGGCTACCTGCCCCCACTGGCCCAGTCATCCCCCCAAGGGCCTGCCCCATCCGCCCCTAACGGCTACCTACCCCTGCAAGAGCAATCTTCGCCCCAAGTGGCCAGCCCCCAATATGGGCCACCCGTCCAGTACCAAACTGACATGAGCCTTTCAGCCGATGAGCGGAGAGAGGAAGAGCCGTTTCAGGAAGTCCACAAGCACGTCTACGTCCACGAATTCCCAGAGGAGGAGCCTGAGCCCAAGGAAGTGAAATCCGCCAAGGCCCGCCTCATCCCTGAAAAGCACTACAAGATTCTCTTCATTAAGGCCTCGACCCCGCCGCCCTATGAAGCCCCCGAGATCCCGGAACCGGAACTCCCCCCAGCCCCCGAGACCAAGACCCTCGTCTATGTCCTGCTCAAGAAGGCTGACCCCACGCCGGCCGTCCAGCTGGCAGTCCCGGCCCCGACAAAACCATCAAAGCCCGAAGTCTACTTTATCCGCTACAAGTCTCCCGTGAGTGAGACGAAGGTTAGCCCAGATGACCTTTATGGGGCTCCAGGGGGCCCGGCCGGAAGCCCAGAGGGACCTGAGGCAGGAAATGGGCTGGCTGTTATCAAGTCTGGGGGCTATGCCAATAGCGCCGGATCAGGAGTCCCGGCCCAGTATGGCGTTCCTAACTAGAGTCACTTCGGGTTGTAATTTGCATTGTGCTGATAGGACAATTAGGATAGCCCTGGCCCAATCCACCTAATTCAGAAATCTGTGGTTTGACATATTATTAGACGAATATTGTATCACCGGTTTAAAATCTTCCTTTGACTAGCCAACAAGCCCGCGCTAACGCGGAGCGACTAACTACGTCTTCCAATGATTTCTAGCAAGCATGGACCATGGCTGCGTCTGTTTTAGTCGAACTACTGATAATGGTGGTACATGCACCCTAGAAATAATTAGAAGACGCAGTTAGTCGTTCCGCGTTAGCGCGGGCTTGTTGTCTAGCATATCATAATCATCATCGTAGCATATACATATAACATCGTGCTAGATATAAAATTTATGTTCAATGCAGTGACCAATGCTGTGCGTATTTGCAATGTTAAGTGTTAGCACGTAGTTATGCTATTAGCACGTTAAACGAAGTCTTTGAACCAATTCGTTCGAAGCGTAGATCCAGCTTCGCTAAGCGGCGGAGCCGCGTGCGCAAGTATAAGACAGGAGCAGAAGGCGACGTCGATACTTGTAATAAAAATTTTAATGAAAATTAACCTTAATACATTTTTCTACGTTGCACCAAGAGACGAAGTTTTTGCTTGGGGTTTAGACCATTACGCTCTGTTTGAATCACTGTTCTAAAAGGGATGATAACATCTACTGATTAAGTGGTAATTTATTTAAGTTACAAATAAGTAGTTAAAAACTGACTAGTTAGTTTTTCAAAAATTTGGTGAGAAAATTAACAATCACAAGATGGGCTTCCTGGTTTCAGTAATTTACAAGCCGAGGACCGTACGTGTGATCCGACTCATCACGGTGTGGTGGTCCAGTAAGTGCATGTCCAGTTTACTGTGCGCGCCGATTGCTGACAATGGGAGGGATTGAACTAATATCTGGCTTCACATCACGTGTACTAGCACTGCTTGATTTCCGTTCAGACTCAGGTAGCTCGTCTCCGCCGTGAGTTACCAGCATGTGTGCCAGGAGGCGACAATAGTAGAACATAAACTTTTCCCCACAAATTGAGCACTCAAATGGCCTGTCTCTGCTCTTAATGTGATCCTGTAGCTCGGCCTCCTTAAACCGATCACCGCACTCTAAGCATTCGAACCGCTTTTCTCCGCTGTGAGTGCCCATGTGTGTCCTGAAGCTACTTTTGACGCCAAAAGTTTTCCCACAAATTGAGCACCGGAACGGCTTGTCCCCGCTATCAATCCCCATGTTTTGATTGAGATGAGTTTTGAGGGCAAATTTATTGGGACATACGGAGCTCTCCAACGGCTTCTCTTCACTGTGAGTTACCATGTTTGTCTTGTCTCCACTGTGAGTTACCATGAGTGCCTCGTTTCCACTGTTAGTTAAAATGTTTGCCTTGTCGCCACCGTGAGTACCCATATGTATCTTGAGGTGACCGTTGAGGCTAAATTTTTTACCACAAATTGAGCACTCGAACGGCCTGTCTCTACTGTGAGTTAGCATGTGCGTCCTGAGGTTGCATTTTTGGAGGCATCTTTTCCCACAAACCGAACACTCGAACGGCTTGTCTCCGTCGTGCGTGAGCATGTGTCGCCTGAGGTCACATTTGAGGACAAATTGACTCCAACAAATTGAGCACTCAATTGGCCTAGCTCTGTCTCTCCCGTGAGTATCCATGTGTGCCTTGAGGTTACCGTTGAGGGCAAATTTTTTCTTACAAATTGAGCACTCGAACCGCTTTTCGCCACTGTGAGTTATCATGTGGGTCTTGAGATGGAATTTTTGAAAGAATCTGTTTCCACAAATTGAGCACTCGAACGGCTTCTCTCCACTATGTGTCTCCATGTGGATCTTGAGGTAAAACTTTCGGAGGCATTTTTTCCCGCAAATTGAGCACTCGAACGGCTTCACTCCTCTGTGTGTGAGCATGTGTATCATGAGGGTGCCTTTGTGGAAGCATCTTTTCCCACAAGTTGAGCACTCGAACGTTTTCTTTACCCTGCTGTGACCTACCATGTGTTTCTTGAGCGTACATTTGTGAAGAAAAGATTTCCCACAAGTTGAACACTCCAATGGCTCCTGTGAACGGCCCTGAGCCGTCAAACGGCCGACAGCCCTCCTGTGAGTTGCCATGTGTTGCTTGAGGTAGTTCCGAAAGGTATAGGTGTTCCCACAGATTGAGCAGTTGAAGGGCTTGAGAGCATCAGGCAAAGCTGGAATTAGTCCGGGCTCAGCGGAGAGGCTGGACTGGATCAACCGGCTGCTACTGGACTGCTGGGGCTCAGGTCCTGAAGTATGTCCATGTCCGGCGATCAGTTGGATTTCCCGGGCATGGGCCAAATTATGGTGTGCCTCCCGCCTGGACTGGACGTAGTAGACTCTGGTACAGTAGTGACAAGGGTAAGGCTGTAGTCGCCGAAGGCGGAGAATCGGCTGCTTTAGCTGAACACACGCCATTCAGTAATTTGAGTTTTGGGCCTGAAAACACGAACCGTATTTATGAGTGTTGATTTCTTTCCAGTATAGTATACAGTCTACAGTCCATGTATCTATGTTAGGTACGTACCTACACTAATTTAATAACTGCTGAATATTCGTATTTCGTATTGTCCATACCAAATGATTTAAGTCTGTCCGTTGTACTTTTAGTTATTAAATAAACAGAATTCGAAATTCGAGATCAAGAATCGAAGAAGCAAAATTGTGACCGGAAGAGTTCTCGCCAAACTAAAATCTACTAACGTAAGAATTCCATCTTTGAACCTCAACCTCAGTCAGAAGCTGCAATGCGTTTGGTTATTGTTTAGCTGAAACTGAATTCGCTAGCTTGGCAGATCTAACGTATGTAATAATAACTGAAGATAATAATTGCTATTAGGTACCTATTACACATGAATTAAAACTCCATAAAGCCCTGGGTCGAGTGAAAGTAGAAATTGGTAAAGTTTAGTCGTAGGCTTTAGTTTGGACTTGTATGCAAAGTCGAAATTGTTACTTTTCGGATGGCGCGCAGATTTCCTCTAATATTTATGAAAATTATCACCATGTTATGATCAAAAAAGTAACTGTTTGGCTTCAATTAAATTTTATTAATAAAAACAGAAATAAAAATAGTAAATTTATTTTAGAGTTTTAGAAAGTTCCTGTGTGAGCACTTGATTCGCTATATACCAAAGGACATCCCGATACCTCACCGGTGCTAACTCAAGTTGACGTTGGGTGACATTATAGTTGGTCAACCCGGGGCCCGGGGTCGGCGGTAGGCCGGAAAACGTTTTTCAACTGTATTCATGATCTCCAGGCCCATACGATCACTTTGATATGCCACATGCCAATTTGTGGTCGGTTTTATTACACGGGGTGAACTGCGGATACGTAATAACTACAGGTAATTATTCCCCATGTGAGGTTAATTCACGTTAAGCCATCATCATGCAAAAATGTAGCAAACTGCACAGTACGACTTAGAATGCCAATGATAAAATTGCCATCTGGCAAACGACATGCAATTATAAGGTCAGCGCCTCTGCAGGATTGTCTGTAGATATTGGGAAAATTGTAGTAATAAAGAAACAATAAACAAAAGCTCGCACATGGGATTTTATTTCTTTGACACGCAAAACCTTTACAGAACATTATTTATATTTAAAAAATAAATATCAAATAAAAATAATACAAAATGTAGGATATACGCCCAAATTATCAACCAACTTCACTCGATAAGCTCATCCTGAATATTCATTTTTAAGAGCCAGAGGTTGTACTTGTGCCGTAAATAGTCAGCCTCGGATTCCTTCTGGGTCCGGTCCATTCCGTGTTCTGACTTAATATGATTGGCCAAAGGCTGTACAAGCTCAAATCTCTTCCCGCAAAATGCACAGACGTAAAAGGGCTCGTTCGAATGAGCACGCTGGTGATGAGTTTTTAAGTTTCCTATCTGGCTAAAACAGCGGTTGCAAAAGGAGCATTTGTAAGGCTTTTCCGCCGTATGCGTCCGCTCGTGGTGAATCCTCCCTTGTCTTGACCCGAACGACATCTGGCAATGGGCGCAGTCGAGCTGGATGACTATGGATCTCTTCAGCGAATTGGGCCATTTTTGAACGACGTTAGGTCGAGGAGTAACGAAAAATCGAGCTTTCTTCCGTGTAGCACCCTGCTGGTGTTCTGTAAAATTTTAAAACAATCTCTCTTTTCAACAAAAAAAATAGCCTGGCACCTAGTACACGACCTAAGACCTTAAAAGTCTATTATCTTTGACAGCGAATCATTAGTACAATACTATATGTATACATAGCTTCACCAGCATCGTTGCCTCTCTTGGTTGCTGATGGTTCAAGGTCGACCGCTAGGATGTCCTTCTTTTGCCTAGGGATTCTCACAACTTTGACCTCTTGCTTTTGCTGAGATGACTTGGGAGTTTGAGCCGGTGGTGTCGGTACTATGGTTCAGCAAATGTAAAAGGTTGATAAATTAGGTCATAGGGTCTGATATCTGATATATTGTTGTTGATAAATTGGCATATTGTCTTATTGTCATATACATACATATATTGTTTCTGATAAAGCATGTGACAGGTCTCGCTCCCGTGTCGTTATTAAAAATAGTTTTATATTTAGTTTATAACATTCACACCACACCACTATAAGTACCTATACTTAGTTATTGTACCTGCGTGCGTGTACACACACCTTACCGTGTCCTTGACCTTTCCCCGCCTGAAGTCGGAGGGTCAGGCGCAGAGTCTCCACCGGGCCCTGTAACTGGGAAACTTTGGCCAAGGAGGAGGTCAGGGCCATTTTTAAACCCGTACGTTTAAACACAGAAGAACCAAGCGTAAAAGCGTAACGTTTTAGAATTTCTGATGAGTTTGAAATTTGAAATTCAAACGAAACAGTCAAAAGTTCAAAAGTTATTTGTATATGTTCAAAAATTAGCGCTGGTCTAGAAAGCCGCTTTTTTCTTGCTAAAACTTAATCAGTAGGAATACGTCTCACTTTGCACTTCAAAATCAAAATACTGTTTTTAATCGTATTTTCCAAACATTGTTACATAAATACGTCTGACATACGGTCAAAGCATTTTTGGAGTAATGTTAAAAATGAGTTATGATTTCATGCGTAAAAACGTACCACAGAACATATATAATTCAGAAAATATGCTTGTGTAGTTTTGTAAATGTACTGCTAGGCACCAGAATTTCTGGTGCTGGGCCCGCTAGTGTTATTCTTATAATCTAGCCAATAAATGCTCCAAGTTATGTAGCAAGCAAAGCTGTGACCTGTGACATTGGAAAACGTACACCTAAACCTAACTCGTTATGGTATAGGGAGGGGGTACAGTTGCATTTAGCAAAAATTTAATTTACGTTCGACAAACACTACAAACATTAGATAGAACACTACAATTAAACAAGAACTTGAGTTCCATGGCGGTCATAGATTGGGCCCCTGCGGTCAAAAGGCTTGTTTAGGTCAAAGTTAATTCAAAGTTCATGAATTTAGTAGGGCTATAGTGGAAAGGAGTGCCCTTTAAATTATACTACATATTTATAAATAGGTTTATTGTAATTCTGTGAATTGAGGCCGAATAAGTAAATCCAATAATACTAAGGTTTCAAAGCATATAAATGCATATGACTCTTACGGGTTGTTCACGTTCCTTAGTAATATAACCAATAAAAGGCTTGTTTAGGTCTAAAAGTTAATTCAAAACGGATGAATTTAATTGGGTTATAAATGCGTGGAATCGTAAAGATTTGTTGTAATATTCTGTGTCTGTAACTTGAAGCCGACAAAAATAAATCCAGTAATACTAATGTTATAAAATATTCCGACATTTTATAACAGTTTGACTAAGATGTATGAATAATTGAACAACCAAATTGACGGAATAATACTGTTGATCGTAAACTATAAACTATAGACTTTATTCCAAAGCAGCATGCAAAAGTAAGCGAATATTTTTACTGGGAACAAAAGTTTTGAGTCGGTTCATACTGAATCCATACACCGCCTGGTTAATATTTAGATTTCCTCATTTTCATACTTTATTTTTGGCTAAACTCTACATTTATAGGTAGCATTAAATAGGTTGAAAACGGAAATGCAGTAGCAATAGCAAGTATTAGCATAGAGAGCCAGCCTTCTCGTGTTCATCAGAGTGTGAATTGATTATTGGGAGCCCGATCACGATCATGTGTTGTGGAGTGGAAGAGACGGGATTTGAAAAGGTTGAAGGTGACGAAAAGTCTCTCTGCTCTCTCTCGGAGCTCGGAACCCTCCTCTTCGTCGTCAAGTCCGAGGTCATCCAATCAATTATAGCCTGCCTGGGAGGAGTATGGGTGACCTTGGTTCGGCTGACCTCGACCTGGCCCTCCACAAGACTGCTTTCCATGGAACTGTACGGGAGCTCTCGGCCCTCCTCCGACAGAGCCCAGATGTCACCAAGAAGGACTCCCATGGTAAATAAATTGATTAATCAGTAGCTAGTCTACTCAAGGTCATGTTGGGGTCGTTTCATAATCTAGAACATTACACTCCTATACCCAATATCATATAGTCCAGTAACAACTTACAATTAGTGTTGCTAGTTTCTACTAAAGGATAAATGAGTTGACATTGACAGTGACATACCTAAAGGCAATACTTTCTATGCGCAAGACACAATCTACAACTGTCAAATGTCAAATGTCACCGAATTAGAGTTTAAGACGAATGCGACACTGGTGACAATGTAAGGACAGAGGCCAGTACCGCATACTAATGTAATTCTGTTTCCATTTTTAGGTAACACAGCTCTCCACATTGCTATCATGCTTGGGCACAAAGGTACAAGCTCATTTGTCATTAAAATAATACAAACTGAGCAGGTTGTAACTTCTCCAGTCGTAATTTATAATTTGTAACGTATTTAAACATTCCAGAATGCGTGCAACTGCTGCTAGCCCACGGAGCCCCGGTCAAGGCCAAGAATTCCAAAGGTTGGAGCTGTTTAGCAGAAGCTATTAGCTATGGAGATCGATCAACAAGTAATCTAGCACAAATATATTAATTATTCCTATTATCGATCTATCCTATTATCCATCATAAAAAATTCCGTTCATACTATTCATCATTAATTTCCAATTAGTTATATCCCTGTTCCGGAAGTCGAAGCAACAGCTCCGGGACCAAATGTCATCCCGGAGGCCCCATCTGGTTAAGGCCCTCGAGAAAATTCAAGACTTTCAAATGGAACTCAAATGGGATTTTCAGAGTTGGGGTATGATTATAATTTCATACGTGAAGAGTCTGAAGGAGAATTTGAAATTGTTAGGGTTATTTTAACAGTGATTTGGTTGGGTTTGGGATTGTGCAGTGCCTTTAGTCTCCCGGATCCTGCCGTCGGATATCTGCAAGATATACAAGCGGGGATCCTCCATTCGTCTCGACACGACGCTCCTGGACTTTAATGACATGAAGTGGGAGCGGGGAGACATTTCCTTTGTGTTCAATGGTCATCATATTCATCATTCGATTGGTGCTGGGAACAATAATCACTCCCCCCTCGTCGTTATGGATAATAAGCTTAAAGTGTTCCAGCTAATTACGCAGCAGGTGAGGCAGAGTCAATAGATGACCCACTTCCATAAGTTCCTGTTTAATTTGAACTGACTTGGGACCCCTAGGACGTTGAGATAGAGTTTGAGGACGAAGTTGATCTCCTAATGAGTAACGACATCATCATGGCTCAAATGTCAACGAAGGACGTTCAGTTTAATCGGACCCAGGCCGGGTGGTTCTTTCGGGAGGACAAGCGGGAGGTCGTGGGCCCGTTCCAAGCGGATGTCTACTCCGTTCAGGGCATTAGCCTCATTTCACAAAAGAGACGGGAACATTTGACTGAAGAGGATCTCGCCAAGAACAAGGAGGCTCTTGTGGAAAGCTTTACGAAGCCTAGCTCGAGCAACTATGAGCTGACTAACGGAGAGGTAAGTACTGGCAAAATGCACCCAGAAGAGTTTGAGCATGTTGTTCTGTTCAATTTAACGTGATAGTAGTTTTACGGGGTCACAGTGTGAAGGGATTTATTTAGATCAAGTGGGAGAGACAACTTTCACAAATTCGTACCTGATTAAATTCCATTTAGTTGCGTTAAATTTCAGTTAATCGCGTTAAATACCATTTAATCGCATAAAATCCCATGAAATCCCTTTTAGGGCTCCGAATGGGCCTAGCCGAGCCAAATTACTTCCGAGCCGAGCTCACCGAAACAGCTCGTTTAGTTCGGAGCCCTAATCCTTTTAAATCCCATAAAATCGCGCTAAATCCAACTAAATCCCGTTAAATTCAATTAATAAATTGCACTAAATCGGCTTAAATCCCATAAAATCCCGTTAAATCTGCCTAAATGCGATTGAATCGGCAAGTAGAGTAAACTACTTTCAAAAATTGCCTCCTGATTAAATTCCATTAATTAACACTGTGAGGGGATTTCATGGAAAAGTGGGATAAACACCTTTCAAAAATTAAAGCCTGATTTAATTCCATTATCCAACTGGACTGGGACGGGATTTAGTGCAGCTGAGTTTGAGGTACCTGACATTCTGTGCGTAACATGACCATCCCGGCGGTAACTATAGCTTCCTGTTTTCTGCGTACCAACAAAAGTTCTACATATACAGAGAAATTGTAAAAGCTTATTCATTATAAGTAGAGGCTGATAGTTAGCGGAAATGCGTGTTTCCGGATATTGCATGTCAAATGTGAACTATTAGGTTTCTTACAAATTGTTCCCAAATCAAGTTCAGCTTGGTGTACGACGACAATGGCAATTGGCACAATGTAATATGGCTCGTGTTAGTCACGCCAGAGCTATTTATATATTTAAGCACGTGATCATTTTGTCATTCTGTGAATAGGAGGACTACATAAGGCGTGAGTCAATCCCGCCCCCTCCAAAGGCCCAAGTTAGCTGGGAGGAATACGTAAATGCGGCTCCTGGACAGCCACCATGCCTAGGACGTCCGCTCCGTCTAAAGAGCTCAAATAAAGGATTCAAAGCTACGCTTGCGATGGTATGAGCCAACATCCCAATTCTAATCATGCACTATGCCCTTGAACTTTGAGTTGACACCGCTGGCTGGATTTATGCTGACGTCCAGATTTACTGTAACTATTGATTATTTGCACAGAGCCAAGATTTCCCAATGACGGTGGAAATGCTACTCAATATCCTGGAGGTCGTTACCCCGTTCAAGCACTTGAAGAAGCTCCGGGAGTTTGTTACGCTCAAGCTCCCGCCGGGCTTTCCCGTCAAAATCGGTATGCTTGTTATAGGCTTGTATTTAATGCCGCACCATAAATATTGATTTTTGCCCAAAACAAAGTAATTAAAATGTAATTAGCAAATCTAGATATTAGCCAAATATTTGGCTCAGATCGGGTATGAATTCCATATAAACGGAAAACTGACTCAAAATGTGCTCAACATATGTATTTGCTCATTTGCATAGTACTTTGTTTTGGGTTAAAGTATATTTTTTGAGCAGAGCTAATATATTAAGTATATTCAAAATTCGTATTTGGTGATATTACAGAAATCCCTATTCTTCCCACCATCACGGCAAAAATAACATTCCAAGAGTTTGCCTTCAAGGAGGACCTGGCCGAAGAGCTCTTTAGCATCCCGCGGGGCTACGAAGAGAAACCAAACCGATTTCCAGACTTATAGGTACTCGACCCGTTCCTTACCGACCCCAACATTGTTTTCCTTTACCTTGAGAACACTTGCTCCTACTATACCTACATTTACGACTACTTGTTCCCGTCGTCATCGGCATCCGAGTCCTAGGATTCATCTTCCTAGCTCTCTTTTAATAGGTGGAATATTTGAAGGATCACCAATTAGTTTGAAATATCTCACCAATTGGAGCAGATTCCCTCACCAAGGTTTTGAAATACTTCAAATAAGATAATTTAAATTCCGTTAATTACTGTAAAATAAATTGTCTTTTGATCGTTATAAGTTTCCAATGAATGGTGAGTAATTTGCTGTAATTGGTGAGGAACTCTGTTTTAATTGTGAGAGATTTCATATTAATTGGTGATAGTTTAAATGGCAGCCTTTTAATAGTAGTGCTGCCCATAAAATATAGAATTCAAAGAGTAAATGCAGATGTTTTAGTCGGTTGCTACGGGACTTTATACCCCATATGAGTCATGGCTAAACTCTATATTTTGTGGGCAGTATTAAGTACAGCCCTAAGTTTACTGTGTTCACTGTGGGCTTAAACCTTCAACTAGTTCACTGTCCTGTAGAACTGTAGTCATAAAGTTTGACGAAATCCTGAAGTTGGTGGTGCTATTAAGGTCAAAGGTGGTAGAAAAAGGGAAAGCTGACCTAGACTAAAAACGAGTTACCTAATTTGTAGTGAGCTGGGAACCCCCGTAGCCTACGTACATAGTAGCTGGATTAGGGATAATACGTTAACAATTGTGCAGTCGTGTCATGTCATAAGACTAGGGGCCTCCATGCAGGCGGAGCATGTCACTTCCATGCCCAGGTACTACGAGGTCTTATAATTTATCTGGAACTAATATTCATTCATTGATTCATTCCTTCTCCCTCCATTATCATTTATCATCCAAATCCCTCTACGTACGTACCTTTTCACAGCATCTGTTTCTACATATAATACGTACCTAGTCGGGCTCGGTAAGGAACTCCTCGGTTGCTCTGGATTTCGTAATTTTTGGAGAAAAACTTTCACTTCCCATTATTACTAGGTCACTGATTCATTGTGATTGATGCAATCCCTCCTGGGCCTGGTATTCATATTCAGTAATCAGTAGTCCTCGTAACACAGGCTTATGCACACGAGTTAGGAATAGTATTAAGTCTCCATTTTGCTCTGTAATATAATAATACCTATTTAGAACCACTGCATTTGGGATCAATTATTGCAACTAACCATGACCGACCCTAGGAAGCACTGCTCATCCAGGCCCACCGTTTTTCTATTATCAATGCTCCCCAAAATATATAGGTTTTAACCCAAAGCGTGCAAATTGAGTCCCGAGTCATATTCTTTGGTCTTCATCTATATTGGTTTCGTTTCCCAGGCGGTTTTGGGGCTAAAATCTATACTTTTTGGGCAGCTTTTAGGATTTAGGCTGGCAGCCTTAGCTTAGTAAATCTAAATCGTGTCTACCAATTGTCTCAGGAAGGAAGAATACAATACACAATAAGATTAGGATATTATAACTATACGTAAGTACTAAATGTGGATAGCACAGTAGTTGTTGTTACGCTGTAGTTTTTCACCACTAGGCCACACCGCCGCCATCCAAAATACTATGCTAACTTAAGCAATAATTTCTAAACTAGGTTAGGCTCTAGGCCACTGGTTAGGATTCTGCGGGATGTTTGATTCAGTTGGTCAGTTAGTATTAAATTAGGCTATAGTTACCGTTAGCTGTTAAATTATGATTAAGATTGTGTACTGTACACAGTTACGCCAGAACTTCTGTTTCCTACTAGTACGCTTATGAACATTGTTAGACGCTTAGTTACCCAAGGACTTAATATTAGTGCTGCTTAAAAAATATCGACTTTAGCCCAACATGAAATATGCAAATGAGGAAATGTAGACTTTAGTTGGCTTATACGGGATTCATATTCCATACGCGACCTGAGTCATATTCTTTGGCTCAAGTATATGTTTATTTGCATACTTTGATTTGGGTTAAAATCGCTACTTTATGGGCAACATTAACTACAAGCCTTACATAGATAAGTGTTGTTATTTATTACGGTAGTTGGTAGTTAGCAAGTTCAGAATCAACCTTTAAAATAGTTGAATCGCATAATTCGTAATACGTGTACATAGGATAGATAATTGTAAGTACAAACTAGGAAGTACTGTAGGTCGGCATCGAATTAGTCTAAAACTCCTAAAACACAATAGAACCAATTGAACCGTTCTGTAATATTACGTATAACAATTAATTGAGGCCCTAGGCCCGTCGTTAATGACCGAATTACGATACAATTAGCCCGAGGAACTCGTAAGTATGGATAGTTCAAGTCAGCATGCCGTGCGTGATGTGATGATCTAACTTCTAGCTACTATAAGTATTAATGACAAGGTCTCTGGAAAAATAAGTCAAAAGAATAAACTGAGAAATTGCAGTAAAATCGGAATACAGCTGGCTGGATTAGTGGAATTTATAAAAATGAAGTATCGTGAATTGCAATCTGGGATCCTATACGTCGTAACTCATTCAAACAGTAACTTCAAAACTTCGCAGCTTTCACGGTTCCTATTCCTAACAAATATTCTACGGCTCAAAGGCACCTCTATATCACCTGTGACTCCTGCAACCCAAACGTCCTCGGAAGATTAGCTGTTGGCATTAAATATTAAACAATTCATGAGAATATTCGGATTTAAGCATCTGGCGTGCTCCCAAACTAATAGTCGTTGCTTGAATCATCATTTCGGCACATGGCTTATTAATACTTGAATTTGCGACAAGTGTGTTACGAGTTACGAAAGCATTTTTAAAATTGCAAACACAAATTAATGTTATTGAATTTTATATAATAACTAGCAAGTTACCCGATCTTACGATCCGGGGGAAAGGGGACCCGATAAACCGAATTAGGCCCTGAAGGTACCGTCGTAGTCGTCAAAATGCAATCCGTGCACTACTGTTTCCAAGAAATTGAAGTCCAAGCGACCGGCACTCTTGGCACCGTATAAACCCGATCCGAGCGCTATTTGAACAAAGAAATCGAAATTGGCCCTGCCAACACGCTTGCACATATTTCCTGCTCGACTGCGAAAGGATGTTTATACTCGATAGAAACATTTCCCGTACGGTTATGACATGATGTACTCGTTACAAACATTTGCCATGCGGTTATGAAATGAGGTACTCGTTACAGACTATTCTCATGCCGTTACGACGTCAGCTGTTTGTAGTCAGGGGCTAATGTCATAATCTATTTATGGATTTGTTTATTGGAGCTATCTTTAGAAGTGTGCACACAATAACAAATAAAAACTCAAATTTTTACATAAATTGACCAAAAGTCACAGTTCACGAGATGACAGGTCAATGAAGTATGGGGCGAAAGGTTCCGGGGATAATTAGAGATTTTTTGACGTATCACTTATCAAAATCGGTCCAGTAGGTTTGATGAAGATAGCGGACATCCACACACACACACATACAGACCAACGATTTTATGTATATAGATGCCAGTGATGCATTGTATAGCTGCAGAACTACGTAGTACGTTATACATACATATATTAGGTTTCGTAAGTCTGCGCTCCCATTCTTAAAATGTAAAATCTTTCATGTAACATTTAGATTCAGATTTCAGCTCACTACTATTTAATGGGGAAAGTTGTGTAGAAATCTGGGACCGTATTTATCGACATTTAGCTGCGCAAATGCTTTCGGGTTTTACATAATTTTAATATTTTAGTGTCAGCGCGTCACCAAAGTCTGGACACGAATAATGACAAATCAAAGGTTAGTAGTGATTGGATGCTCGATGCTCCATCATATCATTAGCGAAGCCACAAAGAGTCAAATTAGAATAGTCCTCTCTGCTCTTCGCCAATCTTTACAGATGCAAATAATTTTCTGCCTCAATCCCCTCTGACTCAATTCCACAGGATTACCTTGGGATTGCAAATAGTATACAATGGGGGTCAATTTCACTAATTCTGGAGTTTCCTATTGTATTGGGTAGAGCCCAGAACAGGATCCCTCTGCTCTCTGATGGATCAACCTGGATTTAGGCCTGAATCTCAATTATGGTACTATAATGAGACTTGGTTGCATGCATGCACGAAATTTATGTAGATCCAAGGGTTGGGGTAATTTCACCAATACTGCTCCCAATTAGGGATTCCTACTATTTGAGTGACATCAGGCCTATAGGGAATAAATTCGGGAGAATGACGACAGGTAGGTCCCCAATGGGCTGGAAGGATCTCTAGTTTAGACAGTTTCGAAAATTGAGCCCATCACTTGCTCACCAGCACGACAGCCAGGCAGTCTTAAGGCTCTGAAGTTCTAGGCTCAAAGTGAGAGTTACTAAGCTTTGTAAGTCAAGGGCCTCTGTGGACCAGGGCACGTTCAGACAGAAGCCCCTATATCCCTCAATTCCGTTTCTTCATTGGTCCAAAAGGTAAGCTAAAGACAACAGGCAAGTCTGCGCTTTAATCTCTAGTGAAAGATCGGCACCTTTTAAAGTAATTATTATAATTAACTAAGACTGGATAATAATGTAGTAAACGGCCCAGACATATAAATTTGGCAAATTCACAAAAGAGGTTCTGTACATATATCAATAAGTTGATACTTAATTCTTCATAAAAAATATTCAACCCTAATACTTCCCAAAAATTTAGGATTTACCCCAAATCAAAATGTGCAAATATCAATATTGGTTCATTTCCATACTTTGATTTGGGATACATTCTATGTATGTATGTAAATACTTTGCAGCATTATATGCATACAAGCACAAGCCTATAAAAAGTAGGCATCTCGTTCATTGTAGTCCAAAATGGAAACCTAACCTATCTTAAGCCGCCATAATTAGTAAATCAGCGTCATATGACCTACATATATACAATATAAAATATTTACCATTTTTTGCGAAAAACTACATTTGACAACTCTGAGAAAATTGGCGGAGGCTAAGAACTATTATTTACCTAAATTAAGTAAATAAGGCAAAAATTGAGCTCGGATAAAGCCGAACAGAAAACTTACGAATTCGGATTCGTCAAAGTTCCATATTTCGTATTAAAATAGTTCTGTTTCTTCGGTAATCAAAAATGTAAAATTATTCTAATTGAACATATACTATCATGAGTAAATTCATACTTCCTTTGGTAAAAATTATTCCTCCGAAATATTTGGCCAATATCATTGCGAACGCCTTAGTGAAGCACTAACGTCCTGGGATCCTTTACTAATACCAGGAAGTACCGTTAGGTAATTGATAATTGGCAAACTGGTGCATAGATCAAGTCCAGATTATAGATTGAGATACAACTTACGTGAAAACAATATAATTGAAGGGAAGGTAGGTTTAATTATTCATTGTCAAGATGAAGACGTCAAAGAGTATAGGAAAGAGAAGTACAGTACAGTACTACATACATGCAAAATCCGAATTGCCAATTGCAACTAAGCCAGAGTCAACCTGCTGCCTGCTTTAAGAGAAGCAAGTTCAGGGCTCAGGTCATTCACATACATAGTATAACTTAGGTATTGTCAATTCCCATTAATCCAGTTCTGCTTGATTATGATGAGTTAGCCTGCTGTAGTCTGAATGCCCAATAATTAATGCAAAAATGCACTGCCCTAAGCTCAGGTTTCGTAAATTATGTACTTACTTCACCCGCAAAAGTGTAAAACTAAAAGATTGTGACTTCTGGCGAGTCAGATTCTCTTTTTAAGAAAATATTTATTGGCTACAAAATCCAAACTTTTGATGCTTTTTATTAGCTTGACCCGTTCGTTAACATTTTACACATTTTTATAAATTAGTGAAGAATTTTATATGATAATTTTAATACGGTTGAGGCTGAATTCAATATTTTTGGGGGATGAATTAAATACGCCAATCCAATAATAATCTACGCATTTAGGACGTGTGGCGTTCGGCGTAAGTATTTTAGAATATTAGGTAATGAGGAATATTTAAACGAACACCAAGTAATTCGAAATCTCTCACCAATTAAATCAGATTTCCTAAAATATGTTTTTCAAATATTTCAAATAAGCGAATTTTAATTCAGGCAATTACAGAAAAATAAATAATCTTTTTTTCATAATAAGCTTCAAATGAATGGTGAGTAATTTGCTGCAGTTGGTGAGGAGATCTGCTTTAATTGGTGAGAGATTTCGATTTATTTGGTGATAGTTATTTGGCTGCCTTATGTAATTTATAAAGACGCAGAAAACAAATCATAAAACGTTTACGTTTGTGCTTCACATTACATCGCACGTCACAATTAGCAAAACAAGCAAATACAGCAGTTTTTACACGTAAAAGCCCTTTTGCTGACATCCATCCTAAGAGGCTCTGGACCCGGTCTTAACTTGTTTCTTAGCCAATGAATCATCCCTAGCCATCAAAGTCCAAGCCTTAAATCTCTAATCTGAACTTCTTCCTTTGATGATGGTCCCAATTACAGGCAGGAGGGACGTCGAAGTTGGACTTATCTTCTCTGAGGAACTCCTGGGCTCTATATAGCCGAAGGTAAAGGCTTCCCTGGGACTTCTGTACCAACTGAACCTCGGACCGAAGGAGTTGGTCCACAGAGCCGGAACCAAAGCTAACTTTCCGCCTCTCCGGTCACTTGACCTCTGACCCAGGCATGGGTGACCTTAGAAGAGGGGTCAGGCTCTCAGTCCTAGTCCTCGCCCTCATCAACCTCCCCAATGCAGTACCAGGTAAGCCGGACTAAGTTTTCGGGCCCAATTTAAGGTCATAGGCGTAGGTCATACCTGGGGTCATGGGCCATGACTGCATGAGTCAGATTAGGTATACTACTCCGAGGTGTGAATAGGACTATTCCCACATTTTATTTGAAACAATATTTAAGCTGTGTTCTAAAAATTGTCAACGCCGTGCAAATTAACTAAAAGGATATGATGGAGCCATTTGAAGTATAAACGTAGGTTACTCGGGTCGTATTCCACAAATTAATTAACAAATTAATTAACATTAATTAACTGCAGCTAATAGAGTTTAATAGAACTAGGCCTAAGTTCCTAATTCAACTGAATTAACGACTTCGATTTTACATTTTTTGGTAAACATCTGTACTTTATAGGAATTAAATTATTACTCCCTATTTGTACGCTAATATTAAGTTAATACGTAAAACCTTCGTGCAGAGGAGTTCAAAAGCTGGCATATTATGCCAAGCTAATGGACTTCTTGCTGTATCTTAAATAGATCGTTTATTCGGCTTTGCGCTTGCCAGCGCTGAAGGAAACTCAGAAGACTTTCTACTTATTTGTATTTTTGCATAAATTGACGAAGGAATATCATAAAAAGTTATAATTATGTTTAGTGCAATCAAATATGGCATTATTTCTTAGTGTAAAAAACATAGTATTATTTCTTGTTATAAAAAAATATATGAAATTGTTTTTAGTGTAAAAAAAATATGGCATTACTTTTTTAGTTAAAAAAAATATGACATTATTTTTTTTTAGAGTGAAACAAATATGGCATTATTTTTTTGTGGAAAAAAAGGTCGAATTATTTATTCGGGTAAAAAATCTACAATTATTCTCCAATTTAAAATTGTAAAGCATTTTATTTAGTACCATATTGGTGCTGTACTGGAATGTAAATGTGTAATTGGTCCCTGTGTACTTTAGGTCACAAATACTAATTGTAATGTAACTGTATTGTAATGAAACTAAACTACTCTCTACTTTTCTACAGCCCCGCTCTCATCCCAATCCTCGTCCTGCAGCCCTTCAGTCTGTCGACAAAGTAAGTAATCCTCACATTTATTGTATTTTATCAGTTTTTAAAATAAATTGTGCTTTAAAAGCTTCCAAAACAAACAGTTTCAAACCTAGAACTCGGATTCCTTGCCTAGCCTTATCTTTAGGCTGTAGACTAAAAGGTTTCCATTACATTGGCCTAAACTATTAAATGCAGTTACGCAATATTTAGGTTTCTCCATTAAATTTTTTAAAGGATACGTAAAAGGTGTCAAGTCCAAGTGATCGCTTCATGTTTACAGAATCCCTCCTTTTTTGTGAACAATGTAAATAGTGCATGGGACAAAGTCCTGAGATCCAAGGCGTCATTCTATCTAATCTGGTCCCACCCAACTAGGTTCTTCGAACTGTAAAAAATACGGGAGTCGTAATTCTTAACTTGTAGGCTTCAATGGCAGTGGATCGTATTTAATGCGACCCAAAAATACAGGCTTTAGCCCAAAACCAAGTTTGGACATTCACATTATAAATGTTTTTGAATTTTGAATGCTGAAGTACGGCAGTAAGGACCCGCCTTATGCCAAGACATGGTCCCTATGCATACATATTTATGCAGTTTGTGTAGCCCTGATAAGATGAAGATTAGTATTACTCAAGAGCCGGATGAAGAGGTCAAGTCTGAGGGCTATGTATTTTTCTAAAATCAAAGACCCAGGAGCACGCTCCTGGTCCTCGAGATCTGCCTTGACCTTTGGTCGTGGAAATATTGCACTGCCGGCATAAATACGTAGCAAAAGCGAGATCCACAGTTTTGCACATATCAGGGTGTGCCTCTATCTTATCTGTAGGTTACATTTTGTGATGATGATGTGTTAATATGTAATTTCTCGCTAACGTAGGCCCTTGCCTAGGTAATTATTAATTAATTTCATATTTAGGTAGAATAGAACCGAATTCAGCGACAGTAAGCGTAAGCGATAGCTCCTTTCTTTGATTAGATATACTACAGGTCATTTGCTCCATTTAAACTTAGCTCCGCCTACAGAAATCGCAAGAGCTGCTGTTACACTCCTCAATTTCTTCATATAAATATAAATGAGTTAATATTAGTGGCACCCAAAAATATAACTTTATCCGGAAAAGGAAATGTGCTAATGAGGAAATATGAGTATTGGGCTCAAATATCAAGTCGTATAGTCTGTTTATACGGGAGTCCTACCCGATACATATTCCATATAAGTCCTGAGTCATATTCTTTCCATAAAATATGGATTTACTCAATTCGCTATTTTGTTCTAGGTTAAAATAATATACTTTTTGGGCAGCATTTAATACAAAGAAATAATGACAATAAATTAGTTACGACGAATCATCGGATTTACAAAGATTTTCCCAATGTAATGTTTTTGTTTAACCAAAAGTGAGTCAGCAAGTTCGATGTCCGAACGATCTTTTCGGTTGTTCTCGATTTGACTAAAAACATTATTAATTAAAATCTCAAGTGGCATTAAATTTGATTTTCAAATCATTGCTGAAATCTGAAATTCTCAAGATACACGACAAGCTAACTGCCAAAAATATAGTACAACCTTAGCACCTGACTCCGTCCTATTATTCCCTGCTGTTTGACCTCCCCTCTAGGCACCGAGACCTCCAAACTCAAGTACGAGGCGGGCAAGACCTACACCTATGGATTCGACACTGAGGTCATCACTCGGCTCACCGGCACGACTGACGAGGAGAGCAGGCTCCGGATTCAGGGGGAGTTCCTCCTGGCTGCCAGCTCGGCCTGTGAGTTCGTGCTCACTGTAAAGAAGGCAGAGGTCACGGGGCCTACCCGACAGGTATGCCTAAATTATAGTACACTCGAAATAAGAGATGTGTCAAGCCGTACCATCTGATTTAAAAAAAATAGTCATACAATTGGCACTACGACTTTTGGTATTAGGTAACGGAAGGCGTTGAGGCCCTCCAGAGCTCTTCCATACGATTCTCGTACCAAGATGGGTCCGTTGAGGGGGTCTGCGTCTCTGAGAGTGACCCTTCCTGGTCCGCCAACATCAAGCGGGCTCTGGTCTCCATGCTCCAGAATAAGGCTATCCAGTCGGTTGGAGATGCGACGATCATGGAAGTATGTCAATTTAGTATTAATGGCTTCTTTTAAATTCTGCATAAAAAAATTTAGGTTTTAGTCCATATGACAGTATGGAAATAAGCAAATCTAGATGTCATCAAACCAGTATGACTCAGGTCAATGAATTTCAATGCTCGCATTTCTTGACCCCTAGGTCGACATCTCGGGTCGTTGCCCAACAACGTACGCCATATCCGGAAGCACCTATACCAAAACGCGGGCGCTCAACGGCTGCACGTACAGGGACGGCGGGTTCTGGACGCTTCAGGGCGTTCCGTATCATGTGTCATCAGTAAGTCTTTAATTCGACCTGCCGCTGACAACGATCTATCTATTAAACGTATTATGTTGATTTAGTAATATTAAGGTTTTATTTAAATCTGAGTGGCATTAAATTGCTTTCAAAAATGAAGGAAGCCTTTGGCTCCTTTGTCAAATTCCAATTTTAAAACGTTGTTTCCTGTAGGAATTGAATTCGTACCCGATGATCAACTCCAGCCTTACTTGCGTCCAGGACATCCCGTCCGGAATAATCAAATCAGCCACCTGCGAGGAAGTCCACCGCCTCCCATCCCTGACCTCCGGAGAGGTCGGAGTCTCCACAACGGTCAAGTCCGTCCTCACCTTGGGGTCAACTCTTAGCGGCGTCCCAACGGTCAAGTCCTCCAGGGCCGCTCAGCCCTCAAGCCTCTTTTACGATCATTCGAAATCGGATTCGAGCTCTGGGACTTCGGCCCGTGCCCTGAAAAGCGCTGAGGAGCTCCTCAACGCCCTTTGCGGCCAAACGAAGTCCGGCACCGTGACCGCCGCCGTTCCAGGCTTATCCGCCTCACTTCGGAAGGTCCTCCGATCTGTTGCCCAAAGTGCGGAACTAAGCAAGATCTACGAGCGTATTGAAAATGAGGAGCTCTGCCCAAGATCAGCGATCATGCCCAAGCTCTTCCTAGACGCGGCGGCCAAGGCCGGAACCACGGCGACCATTTCCTTCGTAGCAGGCCTCATTGGGGTGGGAAAGGTTGAGGATTCGACTAAGAGAATGTTCGCCTTTTACGCCACCTTTGCGCCCAGGCCAGAGTCACCAGCCTTGGCTGCCTTCACGGATCTACTTTCAACGTCCGACGTCACCAGCGAAACAATTCTTGCGGCTTCCGGCCTTGCCCATCGATACTGTACGGAGACCAACCCGGACTGCGGCTCCAATGCCGCCTACAAGGCCTTGGTAGCCAAAATTGCTTATATTGCGGAGAACAATTGTATGAGGGAGGAAGAGAGCAACCTTCCGCTCGCCGTGGCCGCTCTCCAGGGTCTTGGAAACCTTGATAGCCTGTCTGAGCCCGCCGTTGAGGCCATTACAAAGTGTTTGAAGGGGACTGAGCGGGTCAAGATTCATGCTCTGGAAGCCTTCCGACGGGATGCGTGTCAGCCCAAGCTTAAGCAAGCGGCTCTGGCCATTTTCAAGAACGGAGAGCTGAAGGAAACTTCGGAAGTTCGGATCCAAGCCTACTTGGCCAGCGTCCGATGCCTTGGGCAGGACGACATAGAGCCGCTTCAGAAGATCCTTGATGTTGAGGAGTCGAACCAAGTCGGATCCTTTGTGTCTTCACATATTGCCAATACGATGTCCAGCTCGAGCCCGGGGAAGGCCAATGAAATCAGGGCTCTTCGACAGCTTAGCCTTACAAGATCCTTTCGAAATGATCCGCGCCTGTTCTCAAGGAACTTTGAGCTCTCCAAATTTAGCGCTGAGAGTAATTTAGGGTATTCGGCCGAAGGGAATTTGATCTACTCCAGGGATTCATACATTCCGCGAACGACCACGGCCAACCTGACCGTTGACTTCTTTGGACGCTCCTACAGTCTCTTTGAGGTAAGATGACGTCTGATCTTTGCCGGCATCAGACGCATGTCAGTTTGTGGAATTTTAATTGGGGAACTTAGAATGCCTGGAGCGTTTTACAATTGACTGAAATTGGATTAAACTATTTAGACCAAGTTAGGGACGCGTTATGTCACGTTCAGCTTTACTTTAAGTGAAGCTGACATGCATTATGTTACGTTACGCTATGTTATGTTATGCTACGTTAGGTTAAGTTAGGGTTACGTTATGCCATATTAGTTTAAGTAAAATTAGGGCAGCGTTACGTTATATTAGGGTTGCGGTTTACCACGTTAGACTAGGGTTCGTTGTTCCCCGTTAGGTTCGGGTTCGTTATAACACGTTAGGTTACGTTAGGATTATATCGTCACGATAGGGTAGGTTAGAGACACGTGACACGCTGTTAGGTTAGATTAGGGTTGCTCTACCTTGCGTTCACTTAAGCTAGGGGTATTATTAAGTTATGCGCAAGGGCTACGTTATGTCACGTTAGGTTAAATAGGGTTAAAGCGTGTCACGGTAGATTAAGTTGATTTAGAGTCAAGGCATGCCACGCTCACGTTCAGGCAAGTCAGGGTCACATTAGATCGCGTTTTTTTAGGTTAAGTTCAGGGTGGCACAGATTCAGGACCAAACTGTCGTAACGTTAGCCAATCACAAAATTCAGCATAAGACCCTGAGTACCCATGTCACGATGCTGTAATTATTGGACTCACCTCTACTCTGTATTACAGTTCGGCCTCTACTTGGAAAACTTTGAGCACTTGGCCGAGCAGTTCTTCGGCCCCTCCAAGTCCCCCACAGTCGAGCTCTCCAAGTCCCTTGAGTCCATCAAGATCGAGCTCCAGTCCCGATTCAAGCGGAGCCCCGCCCCTACCCTTGACCTCACCGACATTGAGCAGAAGCAATCCCAAGTCTCGAAACCCGCCAGCCGTTTCGGAACCCTTGGCCTCGGAGACATTTATGTTCGTCAGTTGGGCACAACGGTCCTGGCCACTTCCTTCAGCCAGGCCGACCTCCAACACGGATCCCTTTTCAAGAAGCTCTTCTCAACCCTTGACTGCCTCCTTGAAGGAGCCAAGGACCACAATATCCAGCTCACGGAGCCCGTGACCTTCCTCGACACTGACTCCGTCCTCCCAACAATTGCCGGCCTCCCGCTCAACATTGAGCTGGAAGGGACTAGCGTGCTCTCTGTAGGGCTTCAGGGGAAACTTGACCTTCCGGCCCTTCTCAAGTCTGGCGGAGACTCCGGGTTCCAGTCCCGCGTCCTGCCCAGCGCTGCAACGCTTATTAGGGCCAAGATGAGCGTGGGCGCTGGGCCCATTGAGGCTGGGCTCCAACTCGAAGGAAAGGTCCATACGGCATCTGGGATTGACCTTGCAGTGAAGAGGTCAGACGGGAAGTTTGAGCTCAAGGTCAATCTGCCCGAAGAAAAGATCCAAGTCATTGATGTCCGGAGTGAGCTGTTCTGGGTTGAGGCTGAGGGGCCGGTCCTGAAAGCAAGCCCGTTGGTCTCCAAATCCTCATCCAGGACCAGGTACGGCTTAATATTAATAGTGCCTATAAAATATTTTTTAGCCCAAAAATATGGAAATAAGCAAATATAGATATTGGACACAAATTTCTTGGTCGCTATATACGGGTTTTAACCCCGATTCATATTCCTTACTCGACCTGGGTAGAAATGTTTGCTTATTAGTTAGCATCAAGAATTTGCCCATTTCGATATTTTGTTTTTCGGCTAAACTCTATATTTTTCATTGGTTCATTCCTAATTTTTCCCTTAAAATTTGAATGCAGCAAGGCCGACACCTGCGCCGTTTCTTCGGTTCTTGGGCTCCGTCTCTGCGCCCAGCTTCAAATCCCAACCATGTCAAAGGCCTTCCCACTCACCGGCGATGCAGTGATTGGCTTATCCATTGAGAAGGTGGAGCCATCTATGGAAGGCTACTACCTCAAGGTCGATACCAGCGGTCAAAGTAAGTGTCCGACAGTTTGAATGGTTTAATAGAAACTTAACTTGTTTCGTCCTTTTTAGAGCACGCTCAGTCATGCTCAGCGACTTTTTACTTGGAGCATTTTTTTTCTAAGGATATTAACTAGGATTTCGCAATTCCACATTAAACAAAGCCAAGATTATGTTCCGAAACGTCTTCGAAGTTGAAAAAGCCATGACTGGATTTATTTAGACTTAATATTAGTGCAGCCCATAAATATATATACTGTAGTCCACAACAAAACATACGAATGAGCAAATCTATACTATGTGTAGGGCACAAATTTCGTAGTTGGCTTATACGGGATTCATACGTGACTCATACTCGTTCTCGGATCTGAGACATAATGTTTGGCCCGCATCTGGATCTATTTAGATCTAGTTTTTGACTAAAATCTTTACATATGGGAAATCAAAAATTGAATTCAATTTGTCCAATGACCTAAAGATTTTCTTCTCACCACATGGGATATAAAGTTGTTTCAGTCAGTTTTCATACGGCGTTAAGTCAATGGAAGTTTTACGGAAATACGCAAAGCTTACAGAGACCGTTTCTGTTTCCGGTTATTGAAACATAGAAATTAGTTTTATGTACCAAACCGAAACTAACCTAACGTAGTCCGGCCTAGTCCAGTCTACCAATTATAACTTAACTTAATATGGATTTTAAAAAATCAACCTTAGCCCTAATTCAACTGAATTAACTACGATTTCGCAAATTCACATCAAGTATTTAAGCAGGTAGAGATGATGCGCGAAACGTCTTTGAAAATACTACTAATTTACTTAAACCTGACCTGATTTTTTGAATGAATTAAATACCCTCCAACACCTGCGGAAACTATTTAATAAAATGTCACTTAATATTAATACACTTGTCAAATTTTTTAAGGTTGGCACTGAAATACGTCAAATGTGGAGTATTTTTTTGCATTCATTATTATTACATTTGCAAGCCGTTAATTGTACCTTCCCGTAGGCGAGACCGAGAAGACCGTGTCCATCGTGCTTGACACGCCTGGCTCAACCACGAACCGGCGCTGGACCGGAGAAGGGCGCTACGTCCTTGGCCAATCACCGCGCCTCGAGCTCGACGTAGACTCACCATTCAAGAAAGCGCAGTTGCAATGTAAGGTCCAAGCACATTCTATTGATTCTTAGAAGTATGAATTAGTCCAATCTTGAATTCGAGCACGATCCTGAATTTTAGATCAACGCTGGAACGAGGACTCAGTAAAGGGTCTCGAGCTCAAGGCCACCAGCGACTCGGACCAATACGCTCTGACCGCCAAGGTCCAGATGACCAGAATCGGCCAGACCGGCATAACCTACGAGCCCTTCCTCTCCTACTCAAGCCCGGACCAGACCACGAAGGTCATTGAGGGCAAAGTTACCCGGGAGTTTGGGAAGCAGATTGATGTTGATCTCCGGCTTGCCGGACAGCTGAGGGCTCTTCAGGGGAAAGTTTCTGGTGAGCTTAAGCGGAGAACTTTGAAAGCGCCTTTAAATAGCGTATAGGTACATAATTTTGGGTTTCATTTCAGGATCCGTCAAAATCAATCGAATCAATGAGCGAAACGCTGACTTCTCCGTTGCTTCAATTGCGCTGGAAAACGCTGCTCTCGGAAAGCTCCATCTGGACGGAACCGCTGCCCTCAAGGACCTTCGAAGCGCTCTGAACCTTAATGCCAAATACGGGGCAGATGCCCAGCATGACCTCACCATCGCTGGAGAGCTGAGCAACCCGGAACCAAAGGCTACCAAGTTTGAGGCCTCTGTGTCTTCAACCCGCCGAGAGTTCCTCAACTTTGACATTTCGTACAATAGTGCTCGGTCGGCTCATGGCTTTGAGAACAAGCTCCTCGTTCATCGGGGCTCTGACGAGGCTACAAGGCTCACGATCAGCCAGACTTCGAGCTACAAGATGCATTCGACCAAATTATTTGATATTAAGAATCTGATTGAAGGTATGGAAAAAATTCTATAGGTCCACCTGACCTTTTGCTAATGACCATTGACCTTCCACAGTGACTTACCCCAAGAGAGGGCTCAACTGGTACCTTCGGGCCAATGCCAAGAACGACAAGGAGCAGCTTGGGGACTTTGAGCTCCGGGCAGGCTCAGACACGTCAGCGCTAGTTAAATACAGTGCTACCGGGGATGATCTTAGTACCTATGACCTCAGTGGATCAGTAAGTGTCATATAAGTGGATTTGAGGAATATTTAAACGATCACCAATTAACTCGATATCTCTCGCCAATTAGCGCAGATTTCTCGACCAAGGTTTTCAAATATTTCAAATAAGACCATTTTAATTCCGTTAATTATGGTAATTAACAATATACTATTATATTTAGTCCAGAACGCCCTATCTCTATAACCCACGATGACTTAAAATTTGCGCAAGCAAACGTACGACCAT
>JAQFZY010000275.1:0-35445 GCA_034696285.1 Hypogastrura burkilli
GGTGGGCGTCGGTTGAGAAATGCGACCTGTATCGTTGAACGCGTGCAAAATCGGTCATAATTTTATAATAGTTAGAAAATAGCTTTGGGAGCTATTTATTTAACAGAATATGTGAATGAGATTTAATAAAAGCAAATAGAAGTCATAGTTTTGGGTCAATAATTATACTCTTGGGACAACATTAACTACAAGCCATCAATAGCCTGTAACAAGTTCCGATGAAATGGCTCGGTTTAATTGAAATGGGCACATGTTCCGACAGCAAATGTAACATTGAATTGAAACGGAAAGGCTTCTGCAATCTCCAAACCAATTTCGTAGTTGAGTAAACTCGGCATTATTTGGGGACAGAATTGGATTAGGCCGCTTTAATATACGAATCCCTAAAATTCTATAGGTAGTAAAGAGTACGTCAACGTACATACATATAGCATACCTATTTAAGCTAATATGTATTACGTAATGCGTTAACCGTGTACTGTACTACAATAGGAATACCTACGACTTTTAATTATTTATTTTACTAAACATCTGAGCATAGCAAAGGCGCTACTACATATGCCACGTTAAGGTTGGTCGATTTATTGTGGATTCTGAAGGTTCTCCATTTAATCTCAATACCCTGCTCAATACCTACATTGAAGCAATTCATAGAATGCATGTACCTACAGACTTCAGCTATTGCACTTTGGTAGCTGAGTTATCTTCAATTCCTTATTTATTTATTATTATGCCCTGCTGCACTCACTAATGGATATTAATAATTCATACATATTTCCTTTCCCAAGTGATTTCCTACATAATAAAAAAAAAGTATCGTAATACACCATACAGAGGGTCATTAGTAAGCCTTGATTCTATTGACCTTCTACTACGGTGATTTGGGCACTGGGAAAGGTATAATCTAAGATGTCATTAGGTTGTCATTTAAAAATGTATTTATGTAAACAACTATGACAATACTATCTATTCCTTGTGTAGAACCTAAATCCAATTTTTAGTACCCCCAAGTCGGACTCTAAAGCTCTGCTGGAATTATTTAAATGAACCAAATTTTACACGCTCATCTGTGAGTACGATAATTTATAACGTGTGTCACCGAAGCCCAGGGGCTTAAGACTTCACATCGACAAACAGATAGATGTTATCCAATCTTAACCCAATCTTAACCATTAAAAACTAAAGAAGCCTAACTCGTCCTAAGTCTAACTCAAACTACGAGGAATCTTCGAATGAGCAACAAATTCTCTTCAACATTATGGATCAAAATCTTTAAGGATAGAAGGCAGTATTTGGAAAGGGTACTACTGCTGCAATATTAATATCCAATCCTAATGTTTCAAGTCGTAAACTTCATTATTATACTTGACTTAGTATTATATTTTCGCTCGTAAACTTGATTATGTCATAAACATCGTATTAATGGACTATAAAAGATGAAACGTAGCTAGAATAGATTATTGGGTGCTACAAACCGCGATCGTAACAAGCATAGGTATATTGTTTACGAATACAAAGGCTCGTATACTAAGTATTTGATACATAAATACTAAATTCGTGGTCAATACCCCGCTGAAATTAAATATTCTGTGAAAATAAGAATTTACAACACTTAGCAGTCAGGTTTCAGGAAAACTTATTTTGGTGGCAGTGTTAGTCTAAGTTGTTAGTTCTCGCCGCGCCGTTAATGGTTAAATATTCCTGTATGTAATAAATATCTCTCTAAGTAACCATAAGATTGTGAGCATCTCATGTTTTCTTATCGTAATTTCAGACTTCCTATAGGCGACTCGTTTCCAGTTGGACCTCGCCCCTGGTCCTCCTCCTACTCCTTAGTGTTCATATTCATGAATCTCACGCCTATGGGACGGGAGCCCCACCGGGACCCACGGTATGTACCACAATGACCCCGGAGCACGGGGTCGGGTCCCAGCCGGGGGAATCCCCATACACGATTGAGCTGGACAATGCTGACATAATGGGCGGCCAGACTGTGCGGGTCACACTCAAGTCCAGGTTTCGAAACACACCCTTCGCCGGCTTCCTGGTCATGGGCCAAAAGTACGGGACCAATACGGACCGGGCTGGGGCGCCGGAAGGGACAATGGCCATTGGATCAGGGACGAATTCGGATAGAGCCCATCATGCAGCCTGCGGGGACCGAGCCCAAGGGGCCATGACCCATTCAAACAAAGATCCTAAGGAGCAGATTGTGCTCGAATGGACGGCTCCAAACGAGGACGGGGACTACATGATTCTGTAAGTTCAATAGATTAGTAGCTTCAGTGACCTGTAGCTGTGCGAGAACGACGGACGAATTCGTTGAAATATTTTCGAAAACAGGCCTATAAAAAGATTACTCAGACAATTGTGAATATTCGTTTTAGCCAGACTTTCCGCTTTAGCTTCCATCTATGTATACGCTCTTATAAGCAGCATCTTGAATTCCTTACAGGGGAACCTTCGTGCAGTCATATACAACCTTCTGGGTCCGACAACCCTCAATCAAGATCCGTGTGAAGCGAGATGCTGGGCTGGCCGCTCCAGAAGCTCCCGTTGCCGCCACACCGGTACGAATGGAGGTCACAGAAAGCATTGACTTCGGGGAACTCAGATTATCTATAATCGTTTAACCTTTGACACCGATTTTTCCAGCAATATTCAGCTGAAACCGTGGCCCTCCTCCACAAGTACTACGACGGTTGTGGGGAGACGAAAGGGTGCTATGGGCTCCCGGAGAACTGCGTGCAGACCGAGTCCTGTGACATGCTGACCACGTTCCGGCTCGAGGGGTCACGGTACGTCTTCCAAGTGACCGGGAAGCTCCCGAAGGAAGGATCCACGCAGGGTCATGTTTCGTCGGGCCTCTCCTTCGATAATAAGATGGTACGTGGAGTTGGTTTGAATACTGGGGAACTATTTTCAGGAAAATGTAAAGCAAAACACACATGCGGGCAGCGCACATTAATATTTATTACAAAGATTTTCCCGGTGACAGATCTAAAATTAATTTGGTAATTTTTATCGATCCTGGTAATTTCCATCAAATTATGTTGGCGCATCTTAACCTAAACAAAATTTAGGGTGCCGACAGTATAGTTGCTTGTATATCAACTCCAAAAAATGGAGTCCAAGTGCAGGCTTACTACTCTGAAGGAACTTCGTTGAGGCGGTTAGAGGTAAGCTTCAATATAGTTTTTTCGCATTTTGGGAAATGCACAAGGAGTTAGTGTAACAAAGAGTATCCACGCTAGGATCCAACGGCGGGCCTGGAAGCCTTAACAAGACACATCAATGCCAACCGCATCTTTTGTGAATTCTCCCGATCTCCGGAAGATCTCAATTCAAATTTCAAGGTCGGGCAAGACAAACTCTACATTTTAATGGAGAGCGGAGCCCTTGAAGGAACTGCAGGTTAAAATAAATTGTTTAATAGCCCAAAGAAATATTAATCCGATTATTTCAAAACCATACTCTTGCTCCTCTTTAGACGAACCAGTTTTCAACTCCTTCACTGTTAGGTTCACGCCGGGCCCGATTTCCTTCGTATCATCAACACTAATGGTAAAAGACAAGCTTACGAATACGAAGCGATGCAAATTCTTTGAATACATTCGAAAATACGACATTATGCAGGCTAGGCGGGCAGAAGAGGCTTACGAAGGTTGCGGAGAGACTCGTGGGTGTTTCGGGCTGCCGACCTATCAGTGCATTACTGATCGGAATTGTGACATGCTCGTTTCCTACGATAAGGACTTCAATTTCCGGCTCCTTGGTATTGCAGAAAGCGCCGAGGCCTACATTGCCCTTGGCCTCTCCTTTGACAACCGTATGGTAAGTCCAGAACTTCTAGTTCTAGATTTCTAAATTCTTGTAAAAATGGATTTCAGTAAGAAGCTATAATGTGCTCATCGGAATCGATTAATTTGTTGCAGTTTAAGGCTAACCTAACCTTATAGGCAAACCTAACCTAACCTTGATAGTGATAACCTAACTTATAACGTAACATTTTTAGTACAAATCTAAATTAGTGATTTGATTAATGACACGTCTCTCAAAACTTAAAAGTTAGCTGAGTGTATTGATTTAGAATGTTCTGATAAAGTCTACAATTTTCTATGGCGCCTAATAGCATCACTCACAACAGTAGATGTCTTTCTGGCATTACAGGGAAACGACAGCGTCACTGCCTGTGTGAGCAAAGGGGGCCAAATTGAAGTGAACGCCTATTACAACAAGCCGGGTTATGTCAATTCCTTAATGAACGTAAGCCACACAATATATCTGCAATTACACCGTAGTATACCAGCAGATTCTTAAAATCATGTTTAACAGGATACAGGTGCTGGGATCGCAAGCGTGGTCTCAGCCACACATGAGGACGGGCTAATTTTTTGCGAGTTCATCCGGACCCCGGTTCTAGAATCCCTTGATGAAGTGGGGGAAAACTTTGACCTTGCCAACGATCAGTATTACTTGTTGATGGCTCAAGGGACGCCTAGCTCGGAACCCGAAGGTAAAATTACGCTCATTCCCCGTAGAGTCCTTCGTGAATTATTTATTCCCTTCCAGATTGGTCACTCACGTATCATGGGAATAGAGGCCCGTCTCCGGTCAGCATTGTGCTCTCGGAACCGATAATTGTTGGAGCCGTAAGTAGACTACTAGTTGCTCTATTTAAACTTGAAGTATTTGTTGTAGCATTATGCGGTATCTATAGCCAGTTGACCACATTGACAACTTCTACACGGGATGTGGGGAGAGCAAAGGTTGCTATGGCTTGCCATCCTCCGACTGCATTGCTACCCGGAGCTGCCAAGCCTTCGTGGCCTTTGACAAGGACTTCAATTTCCAGCTCCTGTGGAACATGACGGGGATTAGTGGGGACGGTTATGTGGCCGTTGGGCTCTCTTTTGATGGATTGATGGTATGCGTATACTACGTATCTTCTGTATTTGTGACGCTGGAAGTATTGTTTTTGCAAAAAAAAATTAAGTTATTGGCATAAATTCGTTTTTTCTTGTCCAAACCTATCCTAACGTAATGGAGGTGTAGGTAACAAAAACTTCGTCACTTGAACTGAATTAACAGGTTTGATTTTCAAAATCTGCTTTCGAAAAATATGTTACACTAAATCAAAAATCAAACACTAAAGCATGAATTCTCTACAACAGTTTTGTGACCTCTCAGCTGAGGTTAATAACAACTTAATGTTTTTAACTATAACGTAACATTTCATTTCGGCATTAAAGTATTAACTTACGACATATGTTACGTAGGATTTGGACTACAACTACTTTATCACACATCTCGCCCTATACTTTAAAATATACTTAATGTAGGGTCACGACAGTGTGATAGCCTGCGTCATCAAGGACGGGAACGTTGAACTCCAGTCCTATTACAATATTCCTGGACAGAGCTACCTCATGAATGTAAGTTACGTTAAGCCGTAGTATTCAGTTTTCAGGTAAATAATAGATGCGGGGTATAACTAAAATATTTATTCATTTGTGGAGGACCCTAATGCCGGAATAGGGAACGTAACTCTACAGGAGCTCGTCAACGGCGGGCTCCTCTGCGAGTTCCAGAGAACTCCGACCTTAGAATCTCCGAACGGGGTAGACCCGGACTTTGACCTAGAGAATGACGGATATCATTTGATGCTGGCCAACGGAAGGTTGAGTTCAGGTAATGTTCAGCAATACGAGTGTTGATCAGATCAGAGATCTAAAATATTCAGTATTGTTGTTTAAATGATAAAACTCATGAATTTAAATTTTCCAGACGGCACGCTAAGCTACCATTTCAGTGACAAGGGAGCGTCGTATGAGAAAGTGAAGCTCTCCGAAACGGAAATTATAGGAATAGTACGGGATCACAATAAGCGTAATTTTACGGTTGACCCTTGACCCTGATCTTGACCTGTCTTTTCTGTTCCTGGCTGTAGCCGCCAGACAGTCTGGACTTTTATGCGGGCTGTGGCGAAACGAAGGGCTGCTTCGGGTTCCCCGACTACCAGTGCATCTATGACAAGAACTGTGATATGTTTGCTTCCTTTGACAAAGATTTCAAGTTTCAGCTGCTTGGGAAGGCAGGCGCGGTGAATAGCTACGTGGCCCTTGGGCTCTCCTTTGATTCAACAATGGTATGTATGCCCAATGCCAATTTTGCTAAAGTTTACACTTTTTGAGCAGTCCTAATATTAAGTGATATATAAACTGGATACTTTGAAATATAATGTCTTCCCCGTTAGTCACAAGATAGTGTCATCGCCTGCCTGTACAAGGATGGGGATGTACAAGTCAAGTCCTACTACAACGTTCCGGACGGGAAAGGCAACCTAATCATGCCAGTAAGTAAGCACTTGAAGGCGTAGCGCTGAGACGCATTTTGCAATTTAATATTTGAGCGCTACTGTTCATAACAGGATCCTTCAGCCGGTATTGACAGCATATCCGCGACAATATACGAGAACGGTCAAATATTTTGCGAATTCACTCGGACCCCCGTCCTTGAGTCACCAGATGAGCTGGGGGCAACCTTTGACCTTGCCACTGATCAATATTACTTGCTACTTGCTCAGGGCCAAGTGAGCGCGGAATCAGAAGGTAAATATTGACGACATTTATGGGGGCTTGCCTTGGTCCTATGCGGCATTAAGTTTAATTATAGTTTATACATAATTATTTTAATAGTTTATACTGTATTTATTGTAAGTTATTAATTATGTGGGATAATTCCAGATTTGACCCTTCAGTATCATTCTGAAAGACAGCCCGCCCCGGTCAGCGTCCTCCTATCACAGACCATCATTATTGGAGCTGTAAGTTGGAAATTTTAATATTGGGAATACTAGAATCAGGGCTCCCAAGCAAATTGATGTAATTGAAGATTAAATCTATACGCTTTTAGCCGCTTGACCCCTCGGAAGCCTTCTACGCAGGCTGTGGGGATACGAAAGGCTGTTTCGGGATTCCAACCTATCGCTGCGTCTATGACCACAACTGTGAGGTCTTTGCTTCATATGACAAGGACTTCAATTTTCAACTGATGGGCCTGTCCGATGGGTCGGACAGTACCTACGTCGCCGTTGGACTCTCATTTGATAGCGGAATGGTAAGCAAGGATTGACATTGGCAAACTTATGCACAAAATTGCAAGGAAAATTCATACAAAGTCCATGGTGCTAATTATAGGGGAAAGACAGCGTGATTGCCTGCGTCCAGAAGAGTGGGGAAGTTGAGGTCAAGTCCTATTACAACTATCACACCGATGAAGGGGACTATGCCAATTCCATAATGAATGTAAGAGACAACTTAAAATTACTAAATCTCCGCTACTTCTAATGCTACGTGTACATATTTATTAGGATAATATTGCTGGAATTGCAAGCGTTACCTCAGTACAGTATGCAAATGGCAGGATTTTCTGCGAATTCAATCGCACTCCGGCTCTGGAGTCCTTGGACGAAATAGGGGCAACCTTTGACCTTGCTAACGACCGATATTATTTACTCTTGGCCCAAGGACGAGTGAGTACAGATGAAGACGGTAAGTATCGCTATTTTTAAAAAAACGTTGTGTTCCACATTGTCAGTTCAAAATTCAGAGTCGTTAACAGTTGACATAATATTCCAGACTACTGGGCCCTTCAGCAACATAATCATAAAGGAGCGGCTCCGGCAAATGTTCTCCTGTCCGACTACATTATCATAGGCACTGTAAGCGAATTTGCGAGTTCATAATATTCGTAATTGCAAAATTCTTGAATCGCCTATTCAACTATACTATGTACTGAATTCCAGCCACCAGACAGCCTGGACTTTTACGGCGGTTGCGGGGAGACGAAGGGCTGCTTTGGGTTCCCCACCTATGAATGTATTGAAGGGCGGAACTGCAAAATGTTCGTCTCATTTGACAAGGAGCTCAATTTTCAAGTTAGCGGGGACATGCCGCCGCCGGATGGGGACGGCTATATTGCTGTCGGGCTCTCAAACGATACTGGAATGGTACAAACTTATTGAAATAATTATGGCACAGTACAGGCAGTTACAGATATGATTCATTTTCAGCGTGATTTGTATACATTCAGTCTTATTGGTTTACGAGGAAAATTGCGTTGAAATGCGATGTTTTTGAGCGAGTTAAAATAATAGTACCAGAAGCTCTACATTAATTTCAGGGACAAGACAGTGTTATTGCCTGCATATGGAGAGGTGGCGAAGTTCATGTAGCGTCACACTACAACGTGCCTGACGGTAAAAACAACCTTCCCATGGAAGTAAGTAGAGGAGATCGCTAGCCGTACTATTAAAAGTTAATTTCTTTAAGGTAGAAATACTGCTTTCACCGGATAACTTTAAGATTCCTATCTGTTCAAGTCGTAGTACAAACTTAACTTGATCTAACATAACTTAAAGTAACGTAACCTACCTCGATTTTACCTGTATGGATAAAATCTATAATATATCAATAGGATCCCACGACTGGTCTAGAGAGCATCACAACAAAGCTGTACGAGAACGGGAAGATTTACTGTGCGTTCAAGCGGACCCCGGTTCTGGAGAGTCCTGACGAGCTGGAAGCCACACTTGACCTCCTGCAATACAGGTTCTACTTGCTCCTGGCTGAAGGGAAAGTCACAGGAAGTGAGTCAGCCTGCCACTAAGCTAGGTCATGATCACGTATTTTAAACATGGTTCTGTAATTCCTTAGATGACCTCCAATATCATGCTAACAAGATCTCGGTTCCTTCCAGCGTCCTGCTCTCCGATATAACGATTATCGGAGCGGTAAGCCTAAAATTGTAAACAAAAGTTCTCATCGCTTTCGTTTCGAAAGCAACCTATTTGTTGTATCCTTTCATTTGTAGCCTCTTGACCCCGCGGAGGGATTTTACACGGGCTGTGGAGACACCAAAGGCTGTTTCGGGATCCCGACCTACCGCTGCGTCTATGACCACAACTGTGAGGTCTTTGTCTCCTATGACAAGGACTTCAACTTTCAGTTGATGGGGATCTCCGCGGAGTCGGGAAGCACCTACGTTGCTGTTGCGCTTTCCTTTGACAGCGGAATGGTAAGCAGTATTTCCAGCATGAAAAATGTGCAATATTATAAAATGTCAAGTATTTAGGTACATGTATTGTATACTTACCTGCTATAATTTTAGGGGAAAGACAGTGTCATTGCCTGCGTCCAAAAGAATGATGTAGTTGAGGTCAAGTCCTATTACAACTACCACACCGATGAAGGCGATTATGCTAATTCTATCATGAACGTAATATTAATTATTGAGATTAATTATTATTATTAAGACTACTCTTACTAATATTATTACTCTTTCGCCTTTTTCCATACTATGAATAAAATTTTTAGGACAATACTGCTGGAATTTCAAGCGTCACGTCAGTCGCCTATACCAATGGCAGAATTTTCTGTGAATTCAACCGAACTGCTGCCCTGGATTCCATAGACGAAGTAGGGGCCAACTTTGACCTTTTCGCTGATCAATACTACTTACTCCTGGCCCAAGGACTAGCCAACACTGGCGCCGATGGTAAATATTACAACAATATTAAATAACAAATTCTCTAAATGTTCAGATAATGGATACACTCAACGGATGTTTTAGACTGGGCAATCCAGCAGCATAATCACAAGGGTGCTGCTCCGGTGAGCGTGCTCCTTTCGGACTATGTCATCATAGGAACTGTAAGCTCTAAGTGATATTTAATGGTCTCATTTACGGAAAAAATTTGACTTTTAGAGTTTTTAAATAACCTATTGAATTCCAGCCACCGGACAGTCAAGACTTTTACTCGGGTTGCGGGGAAACAAAGGGCTGCTTTGGGTTGCCTAGCTACCAATGCATTGCTGATCGAAACTGCAAGCTCTTCGTCTCATTTGACAAGGATCTCAATTTTCAAGTTAGCGGGGACATGGCGCCCACGGCTGGGGACGGTTATGTGGCTGTTGGGCTGTCAAGAGACGCTGAAATGGTAATTTCTACAAAAAATCCACAAAAAAAAGGAAGTAGATAAATAGGCTATTCTTATCATTATACTGCTAAAATCCTAATAAATTCCGATTCCGTTGACATCAGGGTCAAGACAGTGTAACCGCTTGCATATGGAGAGGAGGTGAAGTTCATATAGAGGCATACTACAACGTGCCGGATGACAAGAATAACCTTCCCATGGATGTAAAGTATAAAATAAGAAAATAATAAGAATCTCCACAGTTAAACATTGCATTGTAATTAAGTCAATATTTTGGACAACAGGCTGCTTCCACGGGATTAGCAAACATTACGTCACTCCTATACGAAAACGGGAAGATTTTTTGCGAGTTCCAGCGGACCCCGCTCCTGGAGAGCCCGGATGAGCTGGGCACGACCTTTGACCTCCTCCAGGACAAGTTCCATTTGCTATTGGCCGAAGGCCGGGTCTCTGGAAGTGAGTGGAATATCACACTTATTTAGTGCTGATTCATATACTTACTCCGACTTCAAGAATCCTTACCTTTTATTTGGTTTAGACTCTCTTCAAGTCCATGCAACCAAGGCTGCGACTCCAATCAGCGTCTTCTTCTCTGACACGACGATCATCGGAGCAGTAAGGGCCTATAATTGACTTCCACGGTTTTGCAACATATACGTAAGCGTGAGCTTGTACGAAAGTAATTTATTTGTAGCCTGTGACCCCCCTGGAGCGGATGTATGACCTATGTAAAATTGGTACACACGGATGCTTCGGGTTCCCGCCCGGCTGCGTCTCTTACGAAATCTGTGACATGCTTGTGACCTTCAACGTGACTGGAGAGCAGGAGAGGGAATACCACTTCCAGCTTGCTGGAACGCTAGGCGAAGCAAGTCAGGGCTACGTGGCCATTGGGCTTTCATTTGACAAGACAATGGTAAGCTGTGTATACTTGATCTAGAAAAGAAAACTATGATTTTATATTTTTTTTGGAGGGTTTAAATTTTTTGCTTAAAAAATAACGATTTTCGGGTAAGAAGTATAACATTTAGTGAAATAAGTTATACTATGTTGTTATCCAAACAAGTTAACAGGAGCATGGTTAACATGGTTTAATATAACTAAGCATTGTCGTATCCAAACTGAAATCACGATTTCGATTATGCATTTTTGGGTAAAACTTATATTTTTCCGTTTAATAACTGTTGGATTGTCGAATTAATTGGTTAATTTGCTCAACTGATTTTGGAGCACCGTGCATCCCTCATAGCGTTAAAATTAAACTTGTATTTTTTCAGGGGAACGATCTAGTGACTGGCTGCGTCCTATACCAAGACAACATTCACGTCAATTCCTACTACAATACTGAGGACCCGAGATGGAACACCATAATGGCTGTAAGGAGTTCAAATGATATCAGACTCTCCTCATTCTGTATTATATTCAAATGAAACTACCTACTTTTCGCTTTTTGCCATAGAACAACATGTCAGGCCTCTTGAGCACGGATGTGGAGTACAGCAACGGGACCCTCTACTGTGAGTTCACACGGTCCGCGCTCCTCAACTCTACGGAAGAGGATAACTTTGAGGCCGCCTTTGATCTGGAGACTGATGAATACTTCATTCTGTTGGCCAAGTCCTTCAACTTGACGGTGGACAATGCTACTGGAGGTATACCCCAACAATACAATAGTACCTGTACGAATTTGAAGTACTGAGCCCGATGGTATGTTTCCCCATTTAGAGATCATAGGCCTTGGTCGACACTCACCGAATGACATGGGAGTCTCACCCGAGAGCGTCTTTCTGAATGAGACGGTCGTCATTGGGGAGAACGTGAGTCTAATTAATTATTCCTTCTATTTTTTCATGCCGAAAAAAGGATCGATTTTTTTTTTGGGGGGGGGGGGGGGGGTAAAATAACCTGCATTCAGTCGTCAACTTGTTTCAAACCTAACCTACCTTGAGGCTGGCTTAAAATCTGTAAAATTTGGCAGTATTTCGGGGCAACAATTAATCGAGGCCCTAAATATAATCTAACAATTAACGTCGTACGGTACGGCTTAATATACTTTTCAAACGCCATACCAAGCAATCAAGGTTTATTTGACATGGCGGCCGTCCAATCAGTTCACAGTATTAGCAATATTTCTTGAAACTGTCCACTCTAACTGACTTGGGTTTTGTAGTGCATTTTCTAATAGAGTAAAATTCACTTTTTTTTCGGCACGAAATAATTACAAAATTTATTTCGTGCTGCCACTGAATTCTTTTATTTCAATTCCAGACGGATTTTTCCCTGGCCGACTTCTACGAAGGCTGCGAGACCGTCAAAGGCTGTTTTGGCCTCCCGGTCGGCTGCATTACGAGCGAGTCGATCCCATGCGAACTCTTTGTTAGTTTTGATAGTAATTACAAGTTCCAGATTGCAGGGCGGATCCCGGACTCGTCTAACCTGGAAGGGCACGTCTCGTCGGGCCTCTCTTATGACAACACAATGGTCAGAGCCCGCTCCCCCTCATCCTCGTCATCCAGTCCAACTCCGGGGTCAAACGTCCGCCGTCTCTGTTCGTGTTCGTACATCTGTAACTGTAATTGTTGAACGTTAAAAGTATATACCTACATGTACTGAGTTTCGGGTTCTCGTGAATTCTGTGCAATATGTATTCCAAATTCCAATGTAAGGTTCAGACCTTAAAAGTATTGTTCTTTTCTCAAGGGATTCTGCACAATAGGTGCCGATTCCAATGTAATATTCGGGGTTCATGTTCTGGGATGTGTATTCATTTTGTATTACCATCGTCCTGGTATGGTGTAGTCCTCCGTGTGTGTTGTGCTTTACATTTTAAATGCGCATAGGATATGTTGGTCACTTGTTCCATTTTCGTTGAAACTCTAGCATGTGATATGTGACTCTCGTTCTTGTTACAGGGGGCTGACAGCGTTATTGGCTGCGTCTGGAAGGACGGCGTGGTGAGGTCTAAGTCTTACTACAATTACAAGGATGGGAAGCAAAACTCCATTATGGTCGTAAGTGTAATATAGGAAATTGTGGAGGTTTTGTGGATTTTCTGGTTTCCAATAAAAGAGCTTTAGATTGGTCTGGCAAAAAGTTCGATTTTCATACTTTTCGGGAACAGAGGTTGTCATACATATTGACAAAATATTGGTCCGTTGTTTATTTGGCTGGCGAACACGGTTTAACATACTCGCAAGGAGGCGGAAGGTTGTGCTACGAAACGTGCTACCTAAATTGTATTAAAGCGAAATTGCACATTAACCTGTAAAAATTAATTTACCCAACGGCGAATAAGATTGTCTAAATTGCATTTTGTGCAGTGCGCAGCCTATAGATAGTTCAAAAACTCAAAACTAGCAAAATGTTAGTAAAGTTTTTTTTCGACATGCGTAAAGGTTATTTTGCATGCTTTCCAGAACCAAACCGCCGGCTTGGTCAACTTGGCCATTGGGAGTTACATGGACGGCTACGTCTTTTGTGAGTTTACGCGAACACAGACGCTCCTTGATGCCATGAACGAGACTGGCCACGACTTTGATCTCCTCAACGACAAGTTCTACATCATGCTGGCCCGGGCCTCCGAACTCCCTGTTTCCGGACCCAATGGTAAGTAAAGTTCAGAATTGCATTTTGAATCCACATTTAAAAAAACAAATTCCGAAATTTATTCACAATACCTGCGTTTAACTTTTTTGATATGTTGGTACCAGGGGAGAAGCTAGGCTTCCACCAGGACGGGGTTAAGGACAAGGGCGTCTCGGCCGAGGCCGTGGCCATGACCTACATTGGGATCCTGGGGGCCAAGTCCAATATCCTTATTGAGCTCCACGGGGGCTTCATGATCATTGCCTGGCTCCTCTGTGCCTCGACCGGCATGTTCACGGCCCGCTACTACAAGCAGACTCACACGGACTTCAATCCCTTGAACAAGGCCTTCTGGTTTGTGGTAAGTTTGGGGATTTTGAGGTGAAATTAGACAATTTCTAAACTTGTGATGCCGTTTCCAGTTGCACATTTCTTGCATGTTCACAACGGCCGTGCTCACGGTCTGTGGGATCATCTTCATCTTTGTTGAGCTTGGGGGCTACTCTCAAGGGCTGGATGGGCCTGGAAGTTGGCATCCAATCTTGGGCCTCATCCTCCTTGGCTTGGCAATGACGCAGGTCCTAATTGCCTTCTTCCGTCCGCATCCGGGGACCCGGCATAGGCCCCTCTTCAACTGGGTCCACTGGACCATTGGGAATACGGCACATATCGTTGGGAGTGAGTCCCAATAAGTTGAATTGCTTGTATTTAATGCTGTCCGAAAAATATAAACGTTAGCCTTTGAACAAAGTATGGGAACGAACGAATTTAAATGTTAGCCAAACAATTAGACTAAGATAAACATAAACCGACTAAGAAATTGATGTCTAACATCTATACTTGGTCATTTGCATACTTTGTTTTGGGCTAACGTCCATATTCTTTGGGCACTACTTATATTAACTCAATTTTAATTCTAAACGAATCCTCCATTTCCAGTTGCCTGTATCTTCTTGGCCCAGAGGCTGTCCAAGACCGGGCTGGAAGGGGATCAGAAGTACTTGGCCGTGATCGTGGCCTTCGTCATCTTTCACGTGGTCATGCATGTGGTCATGTCTGTAAGTCACGTGTCCGTACATTTCGTGCCCAAGAAAATATAGTTTGTATCTAAAAACTAGAATCATATGTGTTAAGTTAGTTCAGTTGAATTATGGTTATGTTTGGTTATATTAAGCCCTTTTTCCGTGAGAAATAAGTTTTTTCCCGGCACAAAAAATACTAACTATTTCGGTACAAGGGCCAACCTAATTTTGATATCTCATCTTCCTAGATTCACACAGTATGGGCTGACAAGCAGATGGACATTCAGAACAAGCTGCGGGGCGTGAGGCCGGGCCCAATGAAGCATAGTGGGAAGTCAGAAGAGGCTCCGGTAAGGAATCTAATCAATGCAAAATTAGGTAAATCCAAAGCTATATCAATTCCTGTACCAAGTACTTGTTCTGATTTTCAGGGCTCCAGCTTTCGAACGTTCATGCTGGCCCTGTACTTGAGTGGGGCGGCCGCCGTCTCAGTCGCACTCGTTGTCTTCGTCGCTTCAGCATTGTAAAGGAATTAGTTTTTCAAACGGTTGCCTTGGCATGAGAAACAGCGGTATTATCATTTCCTACATTTTATGAAGAAACTTTTCTTATCCTAGGCATAAGTAGCGTACTTACATTTTAAAGCATATCTAATTGTACATTTAATCCCTTGTATTGTATTCTTATTTATCTCAATATTACTTTTCGACCTTGTAACTTGTAAATTCAGCTTAATAACAGGGACAAGATATACATTAGGCACGTGCTGATTAGTATAGGTACACATTTTTAGTAATAGTATATTCCGTGTCCGTCCGACCAGGCACTCTCTTCCGCAGCCTTCCTTTAAACGAATACGTACTTATGGAATTTCAAAAACATCAATCCCTAATTTTAGTTTATGCCGTACAAATACAATAGGTACCATACTGTAAATTACATTTAGTTGAGTTACTGAATAAATAGTCAAACTCAAGTAGAAACGCCGACAAGCAGTAATATTAATTGTCTGTAACATCTAGATCTAGACTTACTGCTGCGTTCCGAATGCAAGTTGGAGGTTCATGTTCCAACAAGGTTTAGGTTTTCTCGTCTTGAATTAAATTATTTCAGACTGGATATAATTTATAATTCATACAATAAAAGATAATACAAGATCCCCAACCTCAAGTTGTGTACCAGATGACCATGATACTTCAACCTTCAATCAAGGGTATTTCTAGGTTATACCGCTTGAAAATTGGTTCTGATTTGCAGAGGACAACAGCCTTTTGTTCCGTTTTCAAGCTTTACTAGTAATTAATTATTTATGTTTATAAAATTAAACGTTTCCCGGAACTTTACGAAGGTATGCTTCAAGCCAGCTGAATGTACTACTGCATCGTAAACTGGAAGCCTTTTGCCTGTTCACAGACATGCTTTGAAATAACTACTTCCAGATCTAGACTGCGTTGAATGAGTTCATATTCATAAGAGTCCCTCAATAAATGGGTTGCATAAAAGAATGAAGATTTTACCTTAAAATACAAAATTCAAGTAAAGGTACTAATTCAGTTCAATACAGGTTAACTGTTACAAACTCTCTATTGGTATTGTATGCCATTGTGTAGTTTGGGATTTGCATAATAGGTTGATGACAGTTTAGCTCAGTCTTTTGCGAGCGATTGCACTGGACAGAGCAGTTCGTTCGCTCTTCCGAAGAACACAAGTCGAATGAGAAGACCGCATTAAATCCAGTGGTTTGCGAATTTCGGATACATTAGGTATTCGTTTTGGCCCTTATTTGCAATCTAATTCCATACAATTAGGATACATAAAAATGACTAATTCGTCATGAATATTGTATTTAGAAGGTACAGGCACCTTGGGTTGGAAATAAGGGCAAAAAAAATATTTAGCATGAGTCCTATCCATAAGGTGAGTCTTTTATTTCATATTTATGCAACCTTATGCTTTCAGACGGCTTGGAAAGTAGAGGCATTTAGGCGGTAGTAACTGTAAGTGGTTTAAAATGAATATGTATGCAATTAGTACAGCCGTTTAATGGGTAGGGCCTATTACAGCTTGCGTAGTTAAATGCATCACAGCAAATTAGGATTTAGCAAAAGCTAAACTGAAAGGTTACACGCATACATAGGAACATAATATTTGTTCACTAATAAATTATATTTAAATTCTTTAAAACTGCTCTTAAACAAGATACATTATAAAAAAAGCCTTGGTAGAAAATAACTAATAACCTACATTGTCTGATGATGATTAATTATAGTATTTTCCTCCTTATTGCATAGTACCTGGAAAATGGAAACCTAACCGCATTTAATAAATTGTAAATAAATATTTATGTACAATTTCCTCATTTGAATTCACCACAGGACATATGAATAGCTACTATACAGTTATACATAGTTCCGGTCCTAGGATAATTTGTGAATTTCCTCACATTAATATCTGTAGCCTGCAACTGCGAAATTAGTATAGGAAAAACAGGCAAACACAGTCATGCACATACTTGGCCTTAGTAATATTTAAATTCCCAGTCCCAACGGACCTGCAAGTTTGGTTGATATTTAACAAAGCGAAAATAATCGCTGGGTTTTTGACTACCTACAAGCAAATAAACAAAGGTAGCAATTGTTTCAAGAATACCGATACTGCACAGCTATACAGATGGTAAAACTTGAAATCTAAACAAATCTAATTTAATCTAGCCTAAACAACCTAATCTTAACCTTGTGAGCACCAAGAACAATTTCCTGTAGTTCCGTCATATAGTGTGCGCGTACAGGTAACATTAATAGAAGCACGTAGGTAATAAGCCATTTAATTAAAAAAACGCGTTGATAAAAGCACAAATAAGTAAATAGTTCACCAGATCAAATGCGGGTTTAACTTGAACTCATCCAAATATTAAGACTACGAGATTCACATTTAGTTCTAATCTTCAAATCTTTAATTTTTATTCAACTCACACATGCAACATTTGACATAAACTACTTCTAATTAGAACACTTCAAAAATCCTAATACATCTTTACTGAATTTCAGCCTTCATTTAGGGGACTAGGGTCCGGTTGGACCGCGCCCCTGGTCCTTCTCCTGATCCTTTGCCTTCATATTCCTGAATCTCAATCCTATGGGACGGGAGCCCCACCGGGCCGCACGGTATGTACCACTATGACCCCGGGTCACCAGGGGATTGAGGCCCAGTCCGGGGACTCCCCCTACAAGATAGAGCTGGACAATGCTGATATTCCCCCGGGCACGACTATACTGGTCACACTAAAGTCTCGGTCGGGGAATACGCCGTTTGCCGGCTTCCTCGTCATGGGTCAAAAGTACAGGACTAACCCGAACCTTCTGGTTGGGGCCCCTGAAGGGAACATGACCCATAAGCCAGGGACAAATCCTGATAGCCTTCATCACGTAAATTGCGGGGACCAGGCCCGAGGGGCCATGACCCATTCCAATAATCAGCCGAAAATGGAGATTGAGCTTCAATGGACGGCCCCCCATGAGGAGGGGGAGTATCTGATTCTGTAAGTTCAAGGGCTCAACACCTATTCACCTTTCCCAGTAAATTAAATATCAATTTCGTGTAGGGGAACCTTCGTCCAGTCCTATAACACATTCTGGGTCAGACAGCCCTCAATCAAGATCCGTGTGGGGCGAAATACTGGGGTTGCCATTCCAGGGCCCCCTACAAAGACACCGGTCCGAATGTAGTAAATAATGCAGATTAACTCACCGGCTGATTTCCTCACCTTTCACCATTTTGATTATTGCAGGAATATGCAGAGGAAGCCCTGGAAGCCCTTCAGCATGAGTACTACGACGGGTGTGGTAAGACTAAAGGCTGTTTTGGGCTCCCGGAGTCCTGCGTCGAGAGTCAGTCTTGTGACATGCTCACCACGTTTCGGGTCCATGGGTCACAGTACGCCTTCCAAGTGACCGGAAAGCTACCAAAGGAAGGTTCAACGCAGGGTCACGTTTCTTCGGGCCTCTCCTTCGATGATAAGATGGTGAGTTTGAGAATTGGGATCAACATAAAAACGTAAATCAAAACAGGCGCTGAGTAAATTCAACCAATGCAATATTTTATATTAAAATCTACTATTCCACTTTCCCCTAGAGATTGACTGTAAGGCAGAATTTTATCCTCATTCCAATGGCGCAATTAATTTAAAAATGCGATGCCTAGAAATTACATATGGTTGATGTGACTATCGTTTTTATTCGTCAGGGGAGCGACAGCGTTATTGGCTGCGTGTGGAAGGACGACTATGTAGTGTCTAAATCGTACTACAATTTTAAGGGGGAGAAGCAGAACTCAATTATGGTCGTAAGCTCAATATGAACCTAGCCTAAGCTCAATTAATCCCAGCTTTATCGTTTACAAATTTACAATACGGACAATGTTTCCAGAACCAAACCGCAGGCCTGGTCAACGTCGAGATGGGACTCTACGTCAACGGCCATGTCTTCTGCCAGTTCACGCGATCTGAGAGGCTCGTTGATGCCAATAACGAGATCGGGCGGGACATTGACCTTAGAGATGACAAGTTCCACATTATGCTTGCCCGATCCTCCGTAATCCCTGCCTCCGGACCGAATGGTGAATAAAGACCACGAATATATTTCCCCATAGGTATGATAAATTACTTAATATGTTCAACAAAAAATATGTAACTTACAGGTGAGAAGTTGGGCTACCATTTTGACGGGGTTAAGGATAAGGGGGTTTCGGCCGTGGCCGTGCCCATGACTTACATTGGAATCTTAGGAGCCGAGTCCAAGGCCGACAGCAGCGGGCCGGGCCAAAGCGGGACCGACAGCAGCGGGTCAGGGCAAGGCGGGGCCGCCGCGGTCTCAAGCTCTGTCGCTCTCTTTGTCTTTGTCGCTTCAGCATTATTGTAAAGGACGTTTATTACAAAACATATCTAGTGCACGCACATTGTAGGTAAGTATTGTCACTTTTACTTATCGCAATATTCTTATCCGGATTACAATTCGACACTATTGTAATTTCTGCTTATTAACAAGAATTGTATTTACAATACATTAAGGCATATGTTTTTGAACGGGTACATACAGAGGGTATGTCGGCCTTATTGAATCACTTAATCACAATCTACTTAATCACGTTTAGTAAAGGTGCATTAGTGTCCGAACGGGCATTCTGTTCCTCAGTGTTTACATGGATTAGTACCTTAGATAAATATTCGAATTATATAAATTTCTTAAATATTGATCCCAAGATTTAATTTAAGTGGAACAAATTCACTTCTGTACTTTAAATTACGTTTGGTTTGTATGTTAAAGTAAATACTGACATTCAGCTTCGAATTGAGAATTCATTCTTAATAAAATATTCTAAATCTGGAAGATTCTAACATCTCAATCTGTATTTATTTATACATACAACTACCTACAATTTAAAAGCTGAAAGGATATGATAATATGAGCGCACTAAAAGTGAACTATGTATAATTGTAGCTACATAGTCAACTCGACTACAATGTCCAGTTAACTAGTATGGTAAGGTGCGTTGATGATGCCAAGTTTATAAAATGTTTTATCTCATCGACGCCGTTTTCAACTTACATAATATAAGTATGAGAATAACGTACTACGAGAAGATACGTAGGCAAACAGTTTGTCCAGTTTGGGAATACGAATTCATACAGTGCAAAGTGTTCAAATTAAAATCCCACTGTTCTACTTCTTGCTAAATAAAAACGTTATGCTAGTTCCAATGGTATGCTTTATTTTGCAGCGGGATGCACAGAAATTTACTTATAATAGGAAACAAAAATATGTAAACAAAGTGTGGAAACATTAATTAACAATATGTTATTATATTTAGTCCAAAAACGCCCTATCTCTATAACACAGGGAGTGTTTATTTTGGCACAAACGAAGGACCATGGTCTCAACGGCTCTGGACTCAACTTTTTCCGTAGATTCTTAAATCGGATGCTCATTCCTGGCAAATGACTCCTTTACCCCTTCCGGGGGGGGGGGGGGGGTCAAAGTTGTTTGAAATTTTCAAAAAGTAAGGCATACAGCAAATCAAAATTTCTCTCTGCAACTCGGGATCACAAATATGGGATGCAACACGTGATTCGATCCCACCGGTGACCCCCCATGACCCCCTACCGGTGACCCCGGAAGGTCAACCGAGGTCAATCCGACTCGATCATGACACGTGACTCATCAAATTCACCAGAATCCCTTACTGAGTGTTAAATTATGGTTTGACCCATGATTTGACCCCTTCGTGACCTGCCGGTGACCCGGAAGGACATCCGGGGTCATGCCGCCCACAAAATATCATGTGACATATCAAAATGACCGTACGGGCCTGGGGATCACGAATACAGTTATCAAACCAGTTTACCGAAATACCGGTGACCCCACGACCCCGCGGTGACCCGGAAGGGTCGCCCGAAGCGAATTTGAGTTAGCAGCGGATTCGGATGCCCCAAGCCGTGGAGGGGCATATGCTAGGAATGAATTTTTGATTTTAACTTATTGGGGTCACGTGGTGACCTCTAAGAGGTCACTCACGGTCAACCCGACCACACCAGGTCATGTGATATATCAAAATGACCGTATGGACATGGGGATCATGAATACAGCTGACAAACCAGTTTTTCGGCCTACCGGTAGCCCCACGACCCCGGGGTGACCCGGAAGGGTCGCCCGGGGCGAATTCGAGTTAGCAACGGATTCGGATGTCCCAAGCCATGCAGCGTCATATGCTAGGAATGAATTTTCGATTTTGGCTTAAGGGGGTCACGGGGTGACCTCGAAGACGTCACCCACGGTCAACCCGACTGCACCAGGTCATGTGACATCAAAATGACCGCATGTGCCGAAGGATCATGAATACAGTTGAGAAAGCAGTTTTCCGGCCTACCGGTAGCACCACGACCCCGGAGGGACCCGGGAAGGTCACCCGAGGCGAATGCGAGTTAGCAACGGATTCGGATGCCCCAAGGCATGCAGGGTCATATTTTAGGAATGAATTTTCGATTTTGACTTATGGGGGTCACGTGGTGACCTCGAAGATGTCATCAGTGGTCAAAATGGCAGCGCCAGGTCATGTGACATATAAAACTGACCGCACGGGCCTGGGATCATTAATACAGTTGAAAAATGAGTTTTTCGGCCTACCGGTAGCCCCACCACCCCGGGGTGACCCGTAAGGGTCGCCCGAGGAGAATTCGAGTTAGCAACGGATTCGAATGCCCCAAGGGATGCAGGGTCATATGCTAGGAATGAATTTTCTATTTTGACTTAAGGGGGCCACGTGGTGGCCTTGAAGGGGTCACCCAGAGCCAACCACACCATGTCATGTGACATATCAAAATGACCGTATGGGCCGGGGGATCATGAATACAGTTGACAAACCAGTTTTCCGGCCTGCCGGAAACCCACTACCCCGGGGGAACCCGAAAGTGTCGCCCGAGGTCAATCTGAGTTAGCAACGGATTCGAGTACACTAAAATACGCATGATCAATCCCTTTCAAATCTTTCTTAAAAATCATTAAATTGGCGGGAAATTTATATACATTAGCAAACAATGGGGTTCTTTTCACTGTTGTGATTCATTTCACTGTATAGTCATAAGTTTAACGGTAGACTCGTTTAACGGTGGTGATTTGTTTCACGGTAGTGATTCGTTCCACGGTAGTGATTCGTTTCACGGTACTGATTCGTTCCACGGTAGTGATTCGTTTTACGGTAGTGATTCGTTCCACGGTAGTGATTCGTTTTACGGTAGTGATTCGTTCCACGGTAGTAATTCGTTTCACGGTAGTGATTCGTTCCACGGTAGTGATTCGTTTCACGGTAGTAATTCGTTTCACGGTAGTGATTCGTCATTCCGTGTGGCACGTAGGGCTACACGCATGAGCTCGTAAGAGCACTTGTTTATGTACGATTTTGAAGTAATTTCTATGCATCACATTGAACCAGAAATTGGACCATTGGAAAGAGCGTGCAATTCTTGGATAGAGCCAACCTTTGTCCAGGAGTAGAACAATGGATTTTCAAATACAATTCTGAACTGATTGAACTTCCCAAACTAGCCAGTCGATACTGTATTATCCAAATCCTAACATTCATACTACACAATGTTCGGTAAGCTTTAAGCTTTTATGATGCGTCTTCTGGTTGTTATTAAAGCTTTTTTTAATGCTACATTCACTCTAATAATTTGAGAATTGGGCTCAGAGAGAGCGCCCACAGCCCATGGCTCCCGTGATCGGGTGCTTGGTGCTTTTCCTTTGTGCCTTCGAAAGGCGGAAATAATGGTGAAGCCAAGAAGGGCCCAAGACTAGAATAGACTCCTAGCCAGTGAAAGCCTTGTTCTGCTAAGGGGGAAAACTGGATCGATGCTGGAGGAACGGCTCATGCCCGTGGACGGTGAATTTTTGTCCAGCCAAAAGTTCCCAGCTTCCCTCCTCGTCCCAGCCAACTGTCAGTGAAGAACTCTCGTTTAGGCTGACAGGGAAGTTTGGGGTCTCCTGTCCTACGGCTCCGATTTTTAAGTCTAAACAAGTTGATTTGTCATCAAATTCCCAGTCCCGGGTCCGCCGGACGTGAGGTCCTTCCGCAAAGACCGCCTATTCCCATGTGTCCCACTCCAAGGAACCCATCCTACGCCCAATGGATCGGCACCAGCAGAGCTCCAGAATGAATCACACGTGCCCACCTGCTAAACTTGTCCATTTGAATCCCGAGCCCGAAGTACAGCTATTTAAATGGTAATTAAACTATTTTTTGAGTCCGGCTCAAAGTGAGAGTGAGAATGGAGGGAAAGCGGCGGGCTCTGGCTTTGGCGCTTTTGGCAATTTTCGGGATTGGGAAGGTTGGGGCGGCCGAAGTCCCTGACGGCGTGGTTCTGGATGCCGGATCCTTCGAGGCAGCGTTTCAAGGTAAGGATTCTACATACATGGTTCAAATGCTGCAAATTCTTAAGCATAGGAGCTGCTACGAGCTATTGACGTGGGCTTGATTCATATCACTTGGACTTGACTGACTTGATATTATTTGTGCTGCCTACAAATATAAGACTTTGGCCCCAAACAAGATATTGAGCAAATATATGTAGATACTGGACACACAGTTTAGTCGATGTATACGAGCTTGATACACGACTCGCGGTATGCGGTTTAGTTTATTTACGCATTTTGTTTTGGGACAAAGTATATATTTTTTTTGCAGAAACAAATGTCATTATGATTTAGGCTGTCAATATATGTACGGATACGAACAAATCCTTTATGCTAAGGTTTTATCCAATAGAAGATGGATAAGTGAGGTTTGACTAACGTTAAGGAATAGGTAGGCAGTTGTATACGAATTTTAGCTTATTTCTAAGCTACTAGAGGTATGACACCAGTGCAGGCTGTATTCTAACCTCCCAAATTAAGATATGGAACCGTTAATACAGAAAGCGTAGAATCCAGAAGCCCTTCCAGACAGACCGACCCAGCCTGACTCTTCCGGCTGTAACTGTAGATAATAGCCGAAGTTTCCCTAATGCCTCTGCCCTGCCAATCCGTAAGGGACAAACAATGCGGGCCCGTCTCTCAAAACAAAAGTTGGGACTTGGGGACCGCTGGGAGAATTATCCACTTACTTCCATGGTTCCCGGGCCCGGGCCCTCCAGTCACTCAAAGTACTCTACGCAGTAGAGGAAAAGTGGAGGAGCCCAATGCCCAGAATTTTAATGCCTCGTAATGTAACGGGAGGGAAAGTAAATGTCCCCAATTTAAAAAAAAATCTCGTAGTACCTAGTACCTATACTGTCTGCCTCTCCCAGCCGCATACATACGTACTTGGGAGATTAAGGGAAGATTGATGCCCGGCCCAGCCTCATTTGAAAACCTAATCAAGTCCCATGAATCCTTACCTCCAATTTCTCGTGGGCCTAGTGGGCCAATACACTTGGTCTCGGTACTTGGGTATAAATAGCCCTGGCTTACCATATTCATTATTTCCCCAATAACTCAGGGGAGGAGCATATGGGCCGGGCCGGGGTCATTACTCTACTGACTCAGGCTCGTCTTGAACTAAGTCCGACATTTTTCACCTGTCAGGGAACCGTCTGTCACTTTCTCACACGTATATACTCAAGTCGGAACACCTTGGTTTGACTATGTAAGGTCCGGCTAAAGGCATATGTTGGAGTATTCTTGGAGAATTGGACAGTATTTATACTGCCGGCCCAGGAATACTGGAATTCAGCTCTCAATACAAAATTTCATATGGCTGCCTTTTAAACTATCACCAATTAACTCGAAATCTCTCACCGATTCAACCAGATTTCCTCACCAATTACGGCAAATTACTCACCAGTGATTTAAAACTTATTATGAGAAAAAAATATTTATTTTACAATATTTAATGGAGTTAAAATTTTCTTATTTGAAATATTTCAAAACCTTGGTGAGGAAATCTGCTCTTATTGGTGAGAGATATCGAATTAATTGGTGACCGTTTAAATATTCCTCATGTCATAGTGTACCCCGTAATTACTTTACTTCTTGCTAAAGGATGGCTCTAAACCAGCATTTTACGCTTATTCCAGTAGTAAAATATCATTTGGAGTTCAGTGTACGTACAAATTACTTTAACTACTAAATTAATTAATTAACGTCCACTCTCTGATTTCTCACATACTGGTTTTCGATTTTTAAGTGATTCCTAAACATGCCATTGTTTGTATAATAAATTAAACCATTGGAAAGAACATATTTACTATAATTCTGTTTTTAGACCCAACCATTAGCGAAAAGTAAAATACTTGATTTCAATCTACCACTTTGCACTGATTGAATTCGAGTTCCCAAACTGACCTGTCAGTATCAGTCAGTCTCAGTACACATAGTACTGTCCAATTTCCTAAGCAATCTGCAGCATAAGGTACGATACAGGACAGGTGCGTATCGACCTGTGAGACTTCATGGAGAAAATTCGGGTTCTTTCGCCTGCTCTCTCCATTCCTTTAAATTACCTTCATTCCTTACGCCTCTTGGCCGGGCCTGACATCTAAGGTAAGTAATGATTCTATTCCGGAACCCGAGCCCCCTACCCTTAAGAAAAATCCATTTAAAACGCAACAAGTACACTGGCATATTTTTTCTGGGCTCATTTCCCGTAAACCCGAATTGTCTTCAAATTAGGAACAAGGAGAAAGTCCTGCCTATTCTGGAGAGAGTCCGTCCTAAAGCCTAATGGGCCCTGGGCTCCTTTCTCACTGTAATGGCTAATGTGGAGGGAAATAAAGGGACCCCTTACCTTCCCTGCATAATGGAAGCATTAGGGCCTGACACGCAAATTTGTTAAGTAAAGTCAAGATCCGTATCCGGGACCCTTCTCCCTTCTATAGAGAAGTTCCGGTTGACGAAAGCTAAATGAGCCTAATCGTACATAATCATGAAGGCTATAGGCATTAGCTATTGAGCCCTCCCTCCCCGCCCATTAATATGGATCCAAAGAGTACAAGGTAGAGCCCTAATCTGGGACATCTTCCCCGGGTTCCAGTTGTTTACCCCAGACTTACATTAGGAGCCACAGCTAGAGGTAGAGTAGTTGGGCGGAGGCAGAGTCAGAGCCCTGGCCCTAATCCGACAGGAACACGGATACAAAAACAAAGTACACATAAGAGAGCTGTGGAGGAGGAGGAGGAAAGTCAGCACAAAATTGTCCTGGGCCTGGCTAGGGAACCGAGTCACGAATTCGAGCCCTGTCCCCTCCCTATAGGCATAGGACGGGCCTGTAAGGAAAAACCTAATCATTACATTACAGACTACAGCTTCCAGGGAGAGAAAGGCTTTTTGGAGCCGGAGACACAGACAATCCAATAATAGGAAATAGGGAAGAGAGAGGCTCAATAGAGAGAAAGCCCGTTAGTTAATATATGGGAAAGCATAGCGGAGTACATAAGGACTTTTGTAGTACAGTAGGAGGCTCACAAATGTATTTATTCAGCTAATCCTTAACGAGATCCTCGGCGGTCTATAATACTCTTGTGGTTACTTCGAAGCCTAGCTAGGTACTGTAGTAGGCTCTAGGTGTCCACCTACGCCATCCACATTTAATACTCTTTTGTTTTGACCTAAATTCTACATATTTTGGTCTCATTTGCGATTTGCGACATAAAAGCTGCTTGGTAGAACACTTTAGACAGGCCAGCTATTGTATTAAATTACTAATTGGTTGTAGCTAAAATTGCGATGACCTTTCACTGGCACTCAAGTAAGCCTAACCTTGTAAGGATGCATTATTCAAAATCGTCAAAATTTTGGTCGTAAGCATTATACAGCCTGTACTTTTGTATTCTATAAAGCAACCATATTATGGTAGAAAATACGTTGGTAATTTTTTGGCTGCTGTAGCCTGTAGCCTTCTCTATGTAGCTAAATAGAGTGATTTAAGAAGGCCGTCCATTTAAGACTGTCCAGTACTTCTGTATCGCATGAATACAAAATAAGAACTACAAACGTCGAGCCCCCAAAGTACATGCATATCTGGGGGCTGGCCTATATGCGTCGTGAAAACAATAGGCTCATTGATTAATCGATAACATGACATGGAGACGGGGAGCCGAGAGCCCGAGAACCTTGTTCCTGGTCAAGCCCTGAGAACGGCGGCCTAAGCGCCTCGACAACTATACAAGAAGTCCCGCCTGGCTGCCCACTCACTCTGAACACGTAGTCTACCTATGCATCAGCTCCGTAGGCCCTCCACATGTTGGAGACTCGTTTCGGAATCCGGGCACTATGCATGGTCACACTCACTGGCCAGATTTGGAAGTCAAAATCAATGCAAAATTTATTAGGGACACCTATTATTTTATTCCTTGCTAAATATGAGCTCTGACGCCGGTTTGTTTAAGTTTGTATCCAATATCGCCCAATTTTGGCAAGGATCAAAATGATTTATTTCCATATGAATTTTGGGATCGATTGACCTATCCTCCCCAAACTGACCCGTCCGTCTCCATACTGTCCAACTCCCCAAACCCTCCCCAACATATAGGCTCTACGTAAGGTAATACATAATTCAGCCCACACTCCAACCACTTCCCTTCAATGTCCTCCGTATAATTTGGATTTAGGCCTGCCTAAGCCCAACGCCCGCCGCTAGCTCCACTCTCGCCTAGATTGTTGAGGAGGAGCAGCGTATTGCCTGCCTGCCGCCGCAGTAAAGCTTAAGGCTTGAGTGGTTTCGGGTTCGGAATGGAATGGCGAGGGGTTCCCGGGCTTGCGAATTCCGAGACCTGTTTATTTTTGCAAGGCCCGTCCCTTTGTTCTTTGGCAGGCCCGCCCTACTAGTAGTTTGTATTTCTGAGGCTCCTCAGGAATTTTGGGCTCGTGAAGGGCCTAAGGAGCCCATTTGCCATTTGCTTTCCGTTCCCTACGCTACGTGTTGAGTACGGGGGAGGCCTTAGAACTTAGCATTCTGTTTGTGTATGCTAATGCCCGGCCTCGGATCTTGATTTACGGCACGTACACGGGACCAGGCTACTTCCAGGCTATTATGTACACATACTGCATATACTTTGTCAAAGGGAGCCCTTTAGCTAGCACGGAAAAGTCTCCCTTGGCCTAATGAGCCTTCGGATTATGTATGCGCCTTTATATGGGGAATATGATGGACATATTTTTAAAACGGGTTACGGCCTAATATTTGATTGCTGGGCTCTCTGAAGGGAGGGAGAAAGTTTTTCTTCATTTAAAATACTCGGGAGTGAGTTCTACCTACCTAAATTGGAATTATTTGGAATGGGCCTCCTGTTTACGCAAGGCATGACTTCAGAGTTTGGCCCATAAGCAAATATTGACGCTTCAAGTCCCTTCTTCTTCCCGATTCATCATCATATGTAGTCCGTGGGTAGTAAGGCTCGGGGCCCATGCTATTATGAACGCTTTACGGGCTGCAAGTCGAAGTAAATAAAAACGTATTTCTGTTCGAAAACTGAAAATAATAATAGAAAGTGATCCCTACCAAACCAAGTTAGAATTGTGAGACTTGACTCAGATGGGACAGGTTAGGATGGAACTGTAATCTGCCATACAAACCTATTTATTTATTTCGTGGGCCTAAACGCGTATTTTTACACTCAGAGTTTATTCATGCATTTTACTTTTGTTATATAATTTTTTTTACATCATAGTTTATGTTTTAAAAGTATATTTCGGGGTATTTAAGTCTATATGTGTGTGTTTTAAAAGGTAACGTTCTAATTTTTTTACGGCATAGAAACATCATATTTCTAGGTATTTAAGGAATACTAGCCCGTGCCTTACTTATGATTACGATGCGCGTTGAACTGTTCCATACTTTTAACAAAATTCTATAATTTATTCGGCATTATGATAAAGTGAATGAAACATATAGGATAAAATTCTAGATCCCGGCTCCTACTTATCTTATTACGTTAGGTAGTTTTCATATCCTACAAGGAGCCTCTATAGCTGCCTCCCCCACGCATCAAAAGCTTATACTAAATTATTTAGACTCCGTAGGAGTGATGACAGAGGGAATTTATAGTACACCGAGATAGGGCCACCTTCCAATCTGACTCTTTTGTGAGACTCCGGCAGTTCAATCAATTTCAATTCTGCCTTAGCCTAAACCTCCCTTGTCACTCCGATGAAGACGAAGACGAGTCCATTACTCAGCCTCTCGTCACTCGGAAATTAAATCCCTTCTTTTGAAACTTAAAGGCTTCCCATATACTCTGCCTGTCAAAGCATATGGAGTCAATCAGCTAATAAATGAATTTAGTAGTCAACTCATAGTTGAAACAGTGAGTTGGCTTCAGAATTTCTAAAAAATCCTAATTTCCTGTTCTCTGATCCCAATTCCACGGCAAGGATTTAGCATAATGTAATAATAGTAGTAGTAGTAGTAGTAGTTGGGCCCGTGTTCTCTGCTCTCTACGTGCTCGGACTCCGAATCCCCGGAATCCGACCCTAACTTCGTTCCCGAATTGACCACATTTAGAGTCCCCTTAAATGAGTCTGGGCCGTAGTGGGTTTGATTTATTCCTCGCGGAATGGGACAAAAGTCTCTTAAAAGTTTTTGGGCGGGAGACAATTTAGGGGAGTTCATATATTATTAGAGGAGACCAGGAGGAGTCAGTTATTTAGGAGGGATGAGCCTGGGCCCAGAAGAGCCTACAGTAGTGGATTGTGGAATCGAATTGCGAGGCGTCGGCAAAATAATGGAGAAACAAGTATGTGGGGAGAAAGTATTTTATGGGCTCAGTGACACTCTCTTGACTCCGAATCATGAAATATGAGGCTGGGCTGGAAAAGGGAAGGCATTGTATTCCAGCTCTGCCTAGCTCACCGCAAACCTGAAACCTCGTCTACGTAGCACAGCTACGAACCATCAGATTTCTATGGCCAAGAGCGGGGAACTATGGGCAGAGGGTTCGGTTTTTTAATCAGGGCTGGCTGATATGTAAAATACAGGAAATTGATATTATTTACTTGACATCTTCAAAACTGAGGTTGGGAGGGAAAGAATGGTTCGAAGTTCAAAGAGATACATTGTTGAAAAGGTACCTACTTATTGTTGTAGTTTTTTAAACGCTATTTAAAATATTAACTTTAATTAAAATAGTGTCAATTAAAACAATAGGCTTATCCGTATTTCGAATTAGAAAAAATTCAGAGCAGGTATTTAAAACCTTAAAAGGTCTATTCAGTTAACGTTAGACGATAGAACCGTATTTAGTACGTGTATGACTCATTTAATGATCTAGCATAAACTCCTAACCTCAGCTCTATTCAATATTTAGCAATAAAAAAAAATACTAAATTCCCTTTCAACAACTGTTTCACGCCAGAAGAAAATATCTATGGGAGTTATAAATGCGATTAATACCTTAGTGAGTAATTATTTAGATCGCAGGCTGATCTTGTGGAAATAGTAGTATGAATTTCAACTTTTGTTATAAATCAAATAAATACATAATTTCAATTCAACCAATTTTTAAAGCTACACATTAGTTGAACTAAATCATGTAATGAAAGTGAAAACGAAATTAACAATCTGAAAACCTTTACGGTTCCTTTGTAAAATGCTAAGCCTGTTATGAGGCAAAAATGCATAATAAATTTTAGGTTGCTGATTTTATTTACATATTGAAGTATCGTATTTTAATCAATTTTGCATATCGTTACGTCAGCTAATAATTTGGATTTAATTATACTATAGGAGTTTAAGAATTAGCGAATTAGTTTCTTGCCTGGGTTTTCGGGAAGTAGGGCTTAAGGTTAAGGTATTTAATTCTACTTTAACCAAATATGTAACGATAGCCCCTCCAAAAATGTTATATTCAGAAAAGGTTCCTATTCTACACCTAATTTTCTGCACCAACCGCAACCCGGCCAGCCTATAATACGCAGGCACTTCATTCTACCACTACTCCAGCTGAGCCTAAGGTCCTAATTGAATCCCCTCCCAGATGAAAGGCCCGTAGCCCGTAGTTGTAAAATAACGAAATTTTGTGGGCACAAAGGGCGGCCGGGGCCGGGGTAATGGGGAGCTTAGAGGGGCGGAAATATCGGGTCCGCGTAGTCCTCCGAAGGCATGAAGGATTTATGCCTTCCGCGACCATTTCTTTAAAATACGATAAGAGCCCTTGTAGACTCCTTGCCCAGGACCAGGAAGGTCTCCCGCTTCACTGAAAGTATGGCAATCATTTGATTTGATTTCATGCATTACGCATACCAATTTTCCTGAGGTTTCCCGCTCCCAACCTCTCAGCCCCTTAAACCGGCTGAATGGGGAGGCATAAGCTTCTGTCGACAGGGCCAGTCCTACTACTAGTATATGGAGGCCTTCGGGAAGTCCGGCATAAGTGCCCCTCGTAAATCCACCAAAAACGGGCACAATTGAACCCCTGAAACCTAATAAGAAGTTTCCTTGAGGCCTGTGCTAAAAACTCCGTGGGCCCTCCATTACCGTCAGGCTCAGCCGGGCCCAGGAACTTCCAGATTTGCCAGAGAGCAACAACATCCTACATTTCTATGCGGAGGAGCAACACGCCGGGCTCCGCGTCCCATTATTTCAATCTGACGAGCGGAAACCTTTGAGAGTAGTCCAATGGGATGGAAGGAGCTCCGTGCTAGGAGCATACTGATCCTAAGATAATTGCTTACGGGCACTAGGCTCGGGTGGAGGCCAAAAGTGGCAGATCACTTACCGCATTTAAGACGAACAGCATACGCGTACTGTAAGCCTTGAAAAGGCTTGTGCTTAATGCTACCCCAAAAAATCGGGTATGAATTACATGTAAAACAGCTACAAATATCATATTTTCTTATTTATATAATTTGGGGAGAAAGTTTCCATTTTTTGGGCAGCTCTCGCTGTATTTAGCAAGAAAAACATATGCGTAAAGCAAGCCTTAAAAATGTCCCAAGTCCAGCCTGCTTTCTCCATACGAAGCCATAAATGGCAAGCAGCTAGCCGCGCATTAGGACTAAACACACAAATCAGCAAATATTACACGAATTCCATGTTTTGGGCTTAAATATATGCTTTTTGGGCAGATTTAAATACAAGCCACGTAAAAGCATGAAGTGGACCGAGACAAATGCGGCAAGCGGCTTCCTCCTTGGTGCCTTCCGCCTAATGACTATTTTCTCCGTGCTGTTACTTGTTATTCAATGACTGCGGCCATTAAGAAGTCAGAGGTCGTTCTGTTCCGAAGAGTCATTAGGCTGGAACGGGGCCGGCTAGGAATTACTCAATGTTTATGCCCCTCTCGGAGTTAGCATAAGGCTCCCAGTCAGAACGGCTGGTACACTCTCCGGCCCGCCAGCCAAGTCAGGCGTAAATAAAAAGGTGGGTCTTTACATAGAATAGGAAAGTCTTGGAGTGGGAAGCCCGGCTCGGGATTTACCTGGGCTCCAGATAAATGCTATTATCGAAGAAACGGGGGAGCGGTCTCCCTAGGCGGGGACAGGCCGGGAAAGTGGTTTTGGAGGGGAAGCCCTGTCTGGGGAGAAGGCACGGGAAAAGATCCTCCAAATCCCTTTCCCCCTCTCAAACAAAGTTAGGCCTGCCTCCCAGTGTAAGACTTTAGTTTGGTGTGCAGGTAAATGGAAGGATGGGCTCACAACTTCAGGGGGAAGGAGTCAATGTCAGTACGGGGACTTGGTTCTATTTAATGAAACTCAGAAAATAGGATTTAACCCTAAGAGCATTTAAATTAGTATACAAGATTTAAGTTGTTCCCAACAAATACATCGAAATTGGCTTCATAAATAAATACACTCCAAAATGGAAGTTGTGTGTGTCTAGCAGTGTACAATTAATTTCATTTATGTTACGGTTCATTTCGGGCCTTGAATTATATTTTGTAGGCTAATATCGATATACAGGCTAATTTAAACACTTTTGCAGCTAAGTTCTATATCTTTGTGGACGTAAATACTATTCTAAGATCTTTGGATTGGGACTCTGGGAGACCGTAGCCTGTGACTAAGCTGATTGATATTCGGGCTGATCTCTGAGGAACTGAACAATGTAATTAGCCTGCCAAATTATTTTTGGTCTGAAAAAATATAACCGCCAGTATAAACAAAATGATTTAGATATTTTAAAAGCACACCAACGCAGTAATAAAGTTTAGTCGTACACTGCTTGGGTACACCGGTGCGTTTGCTGGAAAACGTTTCCATAAAAGTGCTATTTTGGAGCTGTGTAGCTAAATTGGAATACGAAAATGACTTGAATTACTAACAACTCAAGGGTATTGAGTATGGAACGAAACGAGTAAGATGAAAGGACATAACCTGTATTAAACTGGTATTGAGTATCATTATACTTTACAATATATATTAGGCATACAACTTTACTATGCCTACTCCCCGTAAACTGTATACAGCTAGATTACAATTTACAATCCTTTGGCATATTACAGAACCAGATTGAATCAATAAGAGAAGAACGAATTTTAATGGAGTTTGAAACAGAGAGCCGACTGTGCCTGGAAACTACTTGCTTTCCCTCCAATTCCTCCAACTCTATTTATATTACATCCTTCTTTACATTTCCCGACTAAGATCCCGGCCCGGCCCAACTATTTTGTATTTGCTCCCCGAACAGAGTCATAAATGTTAATAAGAACGGGAAATAATACGTCCCGGGCCCAAGCAAGCCCAGGGAAAAGAGTTCAAGTTGAGAGGCAGACGGAGGGAAAGGAAGAGGCTCGAGTTTAGCTGTATAGCACTTCTCTTCAGTTCAAAGCTCAGCCGTTTTTCTGAGAGATGAATAGGCCCTTGCTTCTATATGTTACAGAGTGCTTACGAAATTGGGCTGTATGCATACTGACTGGTATGTTTGGGTTTGGAAAGTCGAATTCAATCAAGACAACATTTCATATTAAAATCCAGTATTTTATACTCCTTCCTTAAGGTTGGCTCTAAATCTGAATTTTATGCTTTCTCCAATAGTGCAATTTATTTTACAACGGGATACGCAGAAATTATTGAAAAATCGCAATTAGGTAATACATATGTGAGAAATTTTAGAAGGGACAAGCATATTTAGTTCAGATTTTAAAGTGATTTCTACTAAATCCAGTGCATACAAAATGGCACCATTGGAAAGAGCTTGAAATTGGCTTGTATTTTTAGCTCAGGAAGAAATGTGACGTTTTTATGAAAACAAATATTACCGATTTAGGCAAAAATGTGACGATCTCAGGAAGAATAATAAACGTGCCTGAGAATATCCTAATCTAAATGTTGCTTAATCCAACATAACTTTCGATTTTTTAAAAATACTTTGAAAGTTAGGTTAGATTAAACAACATTTAGTTAGGTTAGGGCGTGTGCAATTCTAATTTTTGGTACGTCGTAACCTAACCTAACCTGACTTAAATTTTATATAAAGTTAACAAAGAAACCGAACAAATAAACCAAGAGGAGGTTTTGAACGCATTAACTAAAACCGAGAAATATTTTTCCTGAAAAAGTAATATTTTTTTACTGAACGAGTAATATTTTTGCCTGAACGAGTAATATTTTTTCCTAAAAAGAGTGAATTTTTTTATATGAAGCTGCTTCCTGAATGTGCAATATTTTTGCTACTGTAAAAATTCTGGCTTTAGCAAAAAGTGGAATAATGGATTTTAATATAAAATTTTGAATTGATGAAATTTGACATCTGACTGATCAGTCCATATGCATACTATATACTTTCCACTTTCATAAGGAATCTGTAACATAGACCTATGTAGTAGTGGTTCTAGGCCTCTGTATCTCTATCGATTTCCATTGATTCCCCTCCCGCCTACCGGAATTCCCCTTCCAGCAGGCTCCCGGCAAACCTTCCTACTACTCCAAAAGTTTAGACTACCGGGAAATGGAGACTTGGAACTGACTCACTGCCTCTTTATTAGGACAATATCCGACTCTCAAAGTGTCCCCTATTATTACATTGAGAACTAATAATTCCCAGGCCGGGCAGGGCTCACAAATACGAATATCAGGCCTCGGAATCACTTACTTCTACTCAAAGACCCGGATTAATTCATGCACGTTGCTAAGCGGAGGGTCCAGGCACGTGAGCACGCGAGCAACGTGCCCTATGTAGGGGTTTTGAGAATAGCTTATAGGAAATAGGCTTATAGCGTGTAAGGTTCATTATAGATTATAGTTCTTGAGGCACGTGGGATCATTATAATTATCGTTACTACCTTATGCGGCTCGGCCTATTTGGTATCCGGACTAAGTATCGCGGGATAAAATATCGTGGGACTAAGTATCGCCGGACAAAGTATCGCATGACCAA